>BJBW01006908.1:0-30062 GCA_004320125.1 Scolopax mira
GTTGGGGGGTTCAGCCTGGAGAAGAGAAGGCTCCGGGGACACCTTCCAGGCCCTAAAGGGGCTCCAGGAAAGCTGAGGAGGGACTCTGAATCAGGAAGGGGAGCGACAGGATGTGAGGGAAGGGTTTTAAGCTAAAAGAAGGGAGATTTAGATGAGATCTCAGGAGGAAAACTCTTTGCTATGAAGGTGGTGAGAACCTGGCCCAGGTTGCCCAGAGAAGCTGTGGCTGCCCCATCCCTGGAGGGGTTCAAGGGCAGGCTGGATGGGGCTTGGAGCAACCTGGGCTGGTGGGAGGTGTCCCTGCCCAGGGCAGGGGGTGGCACTGGGGGGGCTTTAAGGTCCCTTTTCACCCAAACCATTCCATGATTCTGTGATTCTATGATATTCTGCATTACTGTTTAGGCTAAAGCCCAGCCAAGGGCTGGACACTGCTCTCCATCCATCCTAAGTCAAGGATCTTCAGCCAAAATGTTTTAACCAGTAGAGATTGGAAGGAATAATCGGGTATTTAGGAGAAGGAGAGATTTGAAATGTTGGCGACACCTAAAATTACTTGTGCCTTAATTCCTGGGGTGGCCAAAAATAGCTCGGGACCCATCCTGGGAGACATTGCTTCTGCTGGGGAAGAGGAGGAGAAAAACCCACAGGACATGAGCAAAGCAAAAGGTGATTTATTTGCTAAGTGTACTTCTCGTTGTGTGTTATCATGGGTATTTCAGCAGTTTCCTTCCTGGTTGGTCTGGTTTTTGATGGTTTGGCAATTCCTGGTGGTCCCCAGCCCATCCGTACGGCGGGATGGGGATGGGAGGTTTCCCTCACCTCAAAGAAGAAACTCCTAACGAGCGGCTCCGCTCCATCCTCCGATGGAATTTGCTAAATGCAGTTCAAAGACGATCAATACCTCGTGCAGGGAAGGTTGAGGTTTTTTTTCCCACCTTTTTTTTTTTCTTTCTTTCCTTCTTTTTTTTTTTTTTCCCTAAACAAACGCCTTCTCGAGGAGTTAGTTTATTCACAGATTGCCACGAGCGTTAATGACCGCCCGAGCCTTGTTCTGCCAGTCACCCAGATGGCTGTTGATAAAGATTTAGCATCATGTTCCGAGTGTCAGGGCTGTCAGTAGCACTGAACCATTTGACCAGAAGAAAAAACGCACAGGGAGCTATTGATTACAGCTTCTCAGTGTCACTTGTTCACCAGGATTTAGGTATTGATGAGGCTGCGAGTGAAAACAAGCTCTTTCCCTTGTGGGCCTCTACCCAGAAGAACAAAAGCGAAGTTGGAGAAAATATTCAGCCGGTGCCCGAATCAGAGGGACTCCGTTATTGATCCGAGGGGCCCCTTCATGTTGGTTTTTTTTGTTTGTTTGTTTTTGTTGTTGTTGTTGGAGACAAATCTATGGGTTTGGAAGTTTTATAGCCTTTGAGGTAGGGTCTGTGTAAGTGATGGATTCGCGCGTTAGACGAATTAGATTTCACAGCGTGAAGATTTCAGCAGAGCTATAATGTTATGAGCTGCTTGGTTATTGATAAAAATTACATTAAATGTAGCCGAGGCATTAAAGCTCCAGACTAGGGTAGTACTCCCTCTAAAATGTCCTCAGGGCCCTAATAAATTTTAGCAGGTTTAATTATTTTAGTAGTCTGAAAGTTGTCACCACAATTAAGCCAAACTGAAGCAATATTCAATATTTTTAAATTACAGCCTTCTGTACTGCATTTTCTTTTACATCCGACGCTGTGGAGGGGCTTGCCCATGTTGGGGCAAACTTGGGGTGAAATTCTTGATTTTGGGCATGGAAAAAGCTGCATTTACTGCAAACCCTCCTCTTCTTGCTTGATGGTAATGCTCAGCTCAGCACATTCCTGAGTTTGTGAAGGGGTCCTGCACCAACCTGGGATCATCCAAGGCGGCCAAGGTGGCCAGCTCTGACCACCTGAAAATAAAGTCCATTTTTTTCCCCCCACTTGGGCAGACCTTCCATCTTACACAATTTATCAGGAGAAGCCACCGGTTTACCAGATGGAGCTTTTGGCCCCTGTCTGTAGTGAAATTTACAGCCTTACCATCAAAATACCCCCATTTACTCTATTTATTTTTTAAAGAATTGCAAATTAAGCTCTGAGATTTATTTATAATGTATCATTATGGCTTGTTACGGCTCTGTCACCCCAGGAAATCCACCGGCAGCGCATGGATTGCAAAGACAGAAATCCCAAAGCAGAAAAACACTTGCAAAAACCCCAACTTCTTTGGAGAAGTCCTAAACCCAGCACAGGCTGGCAGGGGCCGAGTAAAGGCTTTATTGGTGCTCACCGGAGCTGTCACGGATGCAGAACTCACTGGTGGCTTTGCCAACTCCAAATAAAGCAGCTCTTATAAGCATTTTTTATTAAACCGTGATTAACAATAAGCACCTATGTGTATTCCCGGTGAATGCGGTAGCCTGTGGGCTGAGACCGAGATTTTAAATGTCAGCCATGGAAATTACCTGACAAAACCAAACGAGTCTCCCCCCAGAACACCCCAATTGACAAAGGTCTGGCCCGTAGCTGCGCAGCCACTTTGGGGTCTCGGTGTCCCCAGCTCAGATACGAGCATGGCTTGAACCGTACTGAAATAACTATTAAATGGGATTAAAATAAGTCAGTGTAAAGTACTTAATTTGTCTGTGTGTCTGTATATAAATAAATTATGCTCTCTGACTTTAAAACATCCAAGTCTGTGAAAACGGCGCTTTTTAGCGAGTTTCTGTTTTCGCGGCTCTTCCGTTGCCATCGACTTATCGTGCAGTTACTGAAGCGCCTTCGGCGTGATTAGAGATGATGTATTGCATTTTTTATGGTGTGTACTTCAACTATGATAATCACCTGTAATAAAAAATAAACTAAAAAAAAACCCAAACCCTGCATGTATGTACTTCTCTGCATTATCAGTCTATGATGTAACTTCTTTAACTTCTTGCATTGATTTTCCAGAATCTGTGATATTTGGGCTGTAAATGATACAAAGTAGAAAGGCACGAGGAGGGGGTGGGGAAAGAAAAAAAAAAGTTCTTAGATTGTTTTAGGTGTGAATTAAATCGCTCCTGTTGTAGGTTTTAAAAATTCACAACCCATTTTGGATTGACTGGCTGTTAAATAATAAATAGGGCCTTGTTCTATAGGATCCCTGCGCGGCGCCCGGGGAGGTGCTGTGGGGAGGGGAGGGATCTGCTGGGGAGCTCCCTCCAACCCCCACTCCTGCTCATTTCTCTTGGGTTTTTTTCCAGAAATGCGGTCTCTCCTCATCCCGGGCCGGTGATTAACGGTGTGGTCCCGTGGGCTCTGCGGGGCTTCCTCACCCTGGGCTGCTGGAGCCGGGTGGGAACATCTGCTTCTTGCAGAGATTTTATAGAGGGGGGGTTGTATATGGCATTTTATACATATAAAATGACAGAATGGTTTGGGCAGAAAGGGACCTCACATAATTTTTTGTGTATTAAATTTTCTGTCCAGACTTATTTTTTTCCTAAGAACTGTGTTGGTCTTCCCAGTGCTGAGTGCCGTTCCAGCTGGTAATGGCCTTCTCCTTGGCCATGGCCAACGCTCTACCAGGATGGTCCTCAACATGGTCTCCTCCCATCCCCTGTCCCTCCTGGTCTAATGGCCTGGTTTTCAGCGATGGATTTATGAGTTCCCCTTCCCCTCACCCTTCTTTTTGTGTGTTTTTTTTTTTGCAGATCCCGATTATCATCCCGTGCCACAGGGTGATCTGCAGCAGCGGGCAGAGCGGCCGCTACGGGGGAGGAACCCTGATGAAAGAGTGGCTTCTGTCACACGAGAAGCTGCAGAGAGAGAAGTGGGCATCTTGATGGGGCTCAGCCCCCACGTACGCGCTGTTGGGCTCCTCGCAAGCTCTCCCAGCCCCCGGCAGAACCCAGGAAAAAAAATGGTAAATATTTGAGTGACATATAAATATAATGCAACATCCGGAGCGGAATGTGCGGTGGCACCACTATATTAAAGAGGCGGGATGTGTCCTGGGGGATGCAGCTCGTCTGCCCTTTCTTGTTTTTACATTTTACAGCAGAATGGCTACAGCCGCCCAGGCCTTGTTGTGCATGGATTCTTGTTCCCATCTCCAGCCCTGTTTTGTTCTATTTTTAATGTCCATTAAAGCAGGGATAAGGGAGTTGGGGGGAGGGATGTGGCGAGTGTGAGGTGTGGGCTCTCCCCCTAAGGAAGCCACCAGCCCCAGCTCGTCCCTGCCCGCCCCCATCCCCCCGAGTCAGGAACCGGGATTTATTGACCCGACGGGAGGGAACGAAGCAGCCCGGGATGGGCGGAAAAGCTGCTGAGCTGCTTGTTCCTGCTTTTTCTGTTAGAATTCCAAAAGATGGGGATAAAATTTTTGCCCCCGTGCAGGGTGTGAGAGGCAGCAGAAGGGACACTGCCGGCACATGGCAGGAAAAGTTTATTTTAAATAACTTTGAGTCGCGCAACTTGGGCAAAATATTGAGCAACCCCCTCATAGTTGCCTCTTCAGCAGCAGCACGTTCCCTTTCGGCGTTTGATTTTTTTTTTTCTTTTCCTTTAGATTTTTTGCATTTCTCTGTTCAGTGAAGTTTTATTTCCCGCAGCCTCTCTGTAGGAAGGATTTGGGTCTTCAAGAGATATTAAAGCCCAGTTTTGAGGTGGTTTAAGCAGGGTTCTCTGCAAGTACGAGCCACCAGAAGCTGAAATTTTCAGTATGGGAATCGTAAATTCTAACGTGGAAATACTGATTTTTTTTTTTATGTGTTTTATCATATTTTCATAGATGTCTCTTTAGAAAGGCCATTGCTGACCGAGAAATTATTGCGTTCCGATGCGTTAGTTAATACAGCGTTATTGATACCTCAGAATTACTTCAATAAAAAAACTGCTTTGCATGTACAAGTGTCTTTGTGTATGTTTATAAATAAAACACAGTATATGATATATGGAGAAAATAAACTATACCCAACTGTACAATATAAAGCTGTATTTTTATCAAGGGTTTCTGGTGGCAATATAAACCATGAAAGCAAAGCTCAAGTGGTTTGTACGTGTCACCAGAACCCCAAGATAAAAATATAGCCTTATAATATGTACAGTTTGGGTGTATTTTATTTTTTTTTTATAATACATGCCACCAACAAGAGAACATGGCAGCAAACGTAAACTTTAACCTCTCTCACATTTGCACCCCGTGCAGGTTTTTTTCAGGAGGCGTCAGCTTTTCCGGGGCTGTATCTCTATTTTTGCAGGTAGAGTGATGCTTGGCGCGGGGTTCCGGGCGGCGACACCATTCCGAGGCAAATTCCTGCTTTTCTACAAAATCCTGCTCCGGCTCTGAGTTTTTTGCGATGGGAGCAGAGGACACTGGATGAGTAGGGACAGGGATGGGGCAGGACAGGATGGGGCAGGCAGAAAGAGGCCAGGTTGGGATGGGGATGGGGCAGGAAGGGATGGGGCAGGCAGGAGCAGGCAGGAAGAGGCCAGGATTGGGCAGGCAGGGGCAGGATGGGGGAGGCCAGGATGGGGTGGAGATGGGGCCGTCAGGGAGAAGCAGGGATGGAGCAGGAAGGGATGGGAGAGTCAGGGATAAGTCAGGGATGGGACAGGCAGGAACAGGCAGGGGGAGGCAGGAACAGGCAGGGGAGGCAGCGGTGCCCGCGCTGCCCGACAGAGGGCGCCCCGGCGCAGGGGAAGGGGCTCCTCCGTTGGCAGGACCCGCTTTCGCATCAGCAGCAATTAACAAAAATGTGTGGAAAAAAAAAAAGGAGGGGGGACAACCAAACCAACCCTCTGGCAGAAGACAGCTCGGAGCTTTTTTGCCTGGAATTGGGTTCCTCTGAGCTCTCAGGTTTCCCCTGGCTCAGCCTCGCAGCGCTTTGAAGGTCTGAGATGGAGCCCTCGCCCGCTGGCGGGGCAGCACTGACACCCCCACCTGCTGCCTCCCCCATTTCCAGAGACCGAGATAAGGAAAGATTCCAAAATAATACTTGTTTTGGCGGAGCTACGCTTGTCACAAAATAGATGCCCTTGACCAGGGAAGAAAAAGTGAGTTTTGCAGCGGGTCGTTCTCCCTCCCGCCCCCTCCCCTGATGTTTTTTTGGGTACAGAACAGGCTCCGCAGCCGGGCTGAGGCCAACAGAAACATTTTCGGAGGGCTGCGTTGCGTTCCCCGTGTCAGATTGGCAGCGGAATCACAGTGACACTGGTTGCACTGTTTTAGGCCGGAATGAGAAAATGCAGATTCCAGCCAATGTATTGATGGCACATGGGAAAGGGCCCCCCGGGCACGGGGGGGCTGTTGCCAATCGCTTTGGGGTGGGCAGGGTCACGAGCTCAGACTGGAAGCCTCTTAAACAGAAAACCAAATTTATTTGTCCTGGTGAGGACACATTTTCAGACGTGGCCCCAGATTTCCCTCTCTCGGGCAACCCTTTCGTTGGGAGTCAGAGGGATTTGTCATCTGAGATTCAGCCCCTAAAGTGCCCCCTTTGGGTTTTTTTGAGCAGTTCTCAGGCACCAGGCACTGTTTCGGTCTGTGCTGCTGCGGGGAACAAGGGGCAGTGACACAGTTGGTGGAGGGATGGTGCTGCCATTTCCAAGTGATATTAAGTTATAGAACAGGATTTCAAACCGTGCTGTCTCTGAACACGTCACGCCCCGTTGTGTCTCCTGGAAGTATCCCACATTATTGCTTCTCATCATTTTTTCCCGGTGTTTTATCCGACTTTAAAATGAGAATATTTGTGGTACGTATTGCAGCCAGGCCAAAAATGTTTATTTGCTGTGGAAGGTGGTGCTGAAGCTCTGCTTCCTTAAGGGGAGCGCGATGAAAGAGCAAAGCTCTAGCAAGAGTGCTAAAAACTTAAAGTGTGGCACTCCAAGGGGAGCCCTGTAAGATTTATGTACTATTTCAAGAGTAATTTTTCAGTAAGAATCTTACAGGAATGCAAAAATCCTCCAAGAATTGCATTCACAGCTTTAATTGTAATTCCTTTTCTGCTCTCGCAGAGGTGGGATGGAGGCGTCTCTCCCTGCCCTGGCGGGGCTGGAAAAACAATGGAAAATATTCCTGGCAGTGCCCTCTCTTGCCATGACGGCAGAGGGGCTGTTTCAGCCGCTGGTGTGTGCTCACAGCTTGTCAGAGGACACGCAGCTATTTCTGTTTCAAACAGCAATGCAGAGGGGATGAGCAGCAAATAAATACGCTTCATTTGTGCCTTGAAAAAGAAGTATTTTTTCTCGTTTTTCTCTCTTTATTTTTTTTTTCCAGAAGACCTATCCGAGCAAAACCCTGAATCTCTCCCCATCCTTAAACCTGGGATTTCCAGAGGATTGGCTTGTAATAGCGCCATTTTTAGCGAGGAGTAAATCTGATTTTTTAATTTTTTTTTTTATTCACCCCCTTCCCCCCCGTGTTCAAAACCCATTTTCCACCTCAAATTATTTTTACAGGGGCAGTGAGAAGGGGGTACCCTCGTCCCCATCGCTCCAGACTGACACCTTCCCGTCGCTCCTTCCCAGTCCGGGCTGGGGGGATGCGGTGATGGAGAGCGGTGATTTCACTCCCCCCGAGCCTGATCCAGACCAGCCCCCGGTCAGTGTGAAGAACGGGCTGGTGGCAGCCCAGAGCGGGGCCGGGGGCCCGAGGAGCCTCCCCGGAGCCGGCGGCAGCAGCGGGCGATGGGTCTGGGCTCCATCAGCGGCGGCCGATGGGGCGGGATGCGGGAGCTGGACCACAAGGTGAAAATTGACGTGAGCGCGGGGCCCTGGCAGCGCCTTGGGCTGATGAAAGGATGCTGTTAACAAGCCTTTAACGTTTCTCATTAATGGCCGGGTTGGGGCGTTGGGTTTTCTCCCTTGAAAAAAGCCAGAAGACAAAAAATTCCACCCGGGCAGTAATCAAGATCGATCCCGTAGACGGTACGTTTAGTTATCAATTTTTAAAACCCCTTTAAGTGCCTTATTTAGTTGTTTTAAACGGGGCTTTTTATTTGCTGCGGAGAGTGGTCCTTGGGCACGGCAGAGGGCTGTGAGGAGCAGGGGGGGTGACTTCCTGGCTCTTCTCCTTAACCAATATTCATCCATCCTGCAGAAAAGCGGGCGCTGGTCCATCCATCACCTCCTCCCTGGCCGGGGATGCATCCATGGATCCGGATCCGTGCTGCTGGCGTGACCTGGGGTGAGTTATGTGATGTGGCACTGCTCTCCTTTTGCTGAAATCAGTGCTGCAAACCTGGGTACCGGGCAGGTAAATAGGCAGAGCTCTCGTTAAGCTGGCCTGGGCTCCACGTGGGAGGAAGGCGAGGGTCCGGCGTGGAGCAGGGGGCTCTGCCCAGCCCGGCCCCAGGCAACCCTCGAGGACGGGGGTTTAACACAAATGGAGGTTCGATGGGGCTGATGGAGCCGCCGTTTAATTAAAATAACCCTTGGCGTGACCCCGAGTGCAGAACTGATGGTAGTTACTGAGCAAAACAGCTGCAGCCCTTTTATCTAAGGACGAGCAACCTTGCGATGATGTAATTCTCCCTTCCCAACGAACGCCCCGATGACCTAATTCCACACAGAAAACTCGTGTCCCGGCTCCACGTGGGCTGTTGGAGTCACTTTCTGGTCTGGGCCCCAGCTCGCCCCACTGCTCAGCTGAGCCTTCCCACCAGGAGTGGGAATCCCGAGTGGGTTTTGATCCCGACTGGACTTAACATCTTTAAAATCTTCTGGCAACAGAAGGAAAACCCATTGTATTTCCATCGGTGCAGCCTGTGATGTTTTGAAAAATTATCGCTTTCATCTGCTGACTTTGCTATCAGGGCTGAGCTTTCCTAGGAATTTCAATGTTCATTATGGCCCGGGATTTTTAAAAGTGTAAGCCTAAAACTTTGGTCATTATTTCTGATTTTATTCAGTAAACATGTTTTCTATGCTTTTGACAGTACCATCAGTCTAAATGCAGGTTTAATTTTAGGGGCAATGGGCAAGCAGAGGTCTTTCAGTGGTTACATTAGGTGATACGATGAAATGATTTCTTCATAATTCCCAGGGAAAAAAAAGAAGATGCTTTTGTCCTTTCTGAACAAAACACTGGGGAAAAAATTCTAATTACAAAACCATTTTATGTTTTTAGTTATAGATCATTTTCTCATGAGAGACCTGGGCCAGGACTTTACCCAAAGTGGGGATGCCCTGGAGCTTCTGTAGGTGGAGCCCTCAAGAGCTGGGGAGGTTTTTAGGAGTTGATAGAATATTGTAGTGTGAGCTCTTGTACCCAGTTGTTATTTACACTCAGGGTTAAAAGGATAACAAATTTTGTGTTCTCCAGTGGGAATATGGATGATGCCCGAGTGCTCAGCAGGGAGGGCTGGAAAACGACCTGCTGCCCCCGTGCCCCCAGTTCCCCTTTGATGGGGTTGCGTGTCCCCCCCTGGTCCTGGCCAGCCTGTGGGGCTGCGGTGGAAGGAGTGGGAGCCCAGGAGAGGTGACCCCACAGGCCAGCGCCATAATTTGCAGGAAAACAGGAGAAAGCATGTCCCAGCCCCCCCCCCCCCCGGGGGGAAGCCGGCGAAGGCATGTTTTGCGGCCAAAGGGCTCGGTGGGACCCGGCGAGGTCAGGGCTGTGTGCCAAGGAAAGAGAGAGAAAATGCTCTTTATTATACCTAGAACCTGCAGGAAGGTGTCCTGCACACAGCCCCGGGGGCAGCGCTGCTAAAGCTGTTGTGTCACTTTGAAAGGCTTTTCTGAAACATCCCCTTGTTTCCTACAAGTTAGTTTGGAGGGAGAAGATCAAAGAGGGATTGGGACCCCTCTTTGTGAGAAGCTGTGGCCAAATCTCCTACCGATGCCAGATTTCCACCAACAGGAGGGTTTATTTGGGCTGGGGTGAGTTTTTTAAACATTTACCCAAATAGCACCATCCTGCTTAGATCACCATCCACAAAGCGCAGACACTGGGCACTGGCCCAGGTTGCCCAGAGAAGCTGTGGCTGCCCCATCCCTGGAGGGGTTCAAGGGCAGGTTGGAGGGGGCTTGGAGCAACCTGGTCTGGTGGGAGGTGTCCCTGCCCAGGGCAGGGGGATGGAATGAGATGGCCTTTAAAGGCCCCTTCCCACCCAAACCACTCTGTGATTCCATACAGCCACTTCAGGAGGTTTGGAGCTAGACTAGGAGAAGTAGGTTGGTGGAGAAGATCTCAAACTCTACCTGTCAAAGTGTCCTATTTTTGTTAGGACACACATTTCCTGTTTTCGGGGCTATTGGCCTTTTTATTTTCTCTCTGGCCCTGGCGATAGGGCCGGGCAAGTGAGGAGGACGAGCCGTGGTCCCTTGCAGCAGCTGTGATGGACCAGCAGCGCGGGGACGGGATTCTCGTCACAGAATATTGGGGACCAAAGGATGAGTTCTGCAGAGAGTTATGGCCAAAACCAAACTGTGAAGTAAAATCAAAAACTGAAATTAAACCAATGTGTTGTTCACGAGAGTCACTGCGGCTGCCCCTGATGTGTTTTGCAGCAGAGGTTATTGTGCAAATACAACCAGGTGTGGAAAGGATGGCCCTGGAATGAGGAGGAACCTCTGAAAATCGCTTGAATTCTGTAGCCACGGAAGCAATACCAGGAGGCTGCAAGCTAAGGAAACGTTTGTGTACTCCAGCAACTATTTCACAGCACATTTGTCCTCTAAAATGAGCAGACTAAAGCCATCCTGAGTTATTGAAGAAATCTCTGCTTTGAGAACGAGCAGGCCGTTAATTGAGCGCTTTCTCGTCCCCAGCTTGGTAATCAGTCTTCCCGCGCCGCCGCTCCCGATGACCAGCAACCTGTCTCCAACCTTCTGGTTGTCAAGAAAATTGTGACAAGGCAAATGTCAGATCATGTGGAGCCTTCTGAGTTTTTTTGACCCCTTCAATCTGTTTTCCAACCTGGGTATGGCAAAGAAGCTGTGTTGGACTAATTGGTTGTCTCTCTTCTCCAGGCAGCAGACAAAGCCCAGGTACATAATCGGACTCTTTTTGATGAGCAGCATCCTCTCTTTCACAGCCTTAAGTCCTCACTTCAACCACTGCAGGATTGTGCTGGAAAAGGTCCCTTTTTGCCAACGAAGGTCTCTCTTTGCTGGAGCAGAAGATGCTGAGGTCCTACAGCCTTTCGTCTGCTGGGGTTCCTGGGCCACTGGATTGAGCAGGACACAGCGGCAGCTGCAGAATAAGTTGCCAAAAAAAAAAAAGGTCTGGTTCATCTTCACCAAAACTCAAAATATCGCAGCTGCCGGGGGGGGGGGAATGATGGCTTGAGAATGTGGCACTTCTGGTTTTCGTTTTAACCCCCACGCTGCACTTTCACTGAATTTCACTGAATTTTTAGAGTTGGAAGGGACCATAGAGATCATCCAGTCCAACTCCCCCACCGAAGCAGGATTGCCCAGAGCTAGAGCATGTCACTCAGGACTTTGAGGCAGAATAAGCGGGATTTGAAACGACCCATGTAACCATTGACCATGATTTCACTGATTTGCCCCCCTCGGTGCTCTGTAGCCTTTATCCCAGACAATTGTTTTCTTGGGCTTTCTCTTAAATTGTTTCTTGCCATTGACAGTAAGACAATATAAGGATTGTGGAGTTAGATGTGCTTTTTAAACCATAGAGTCTGTTTTCTGTGGAAAAACTGGACAAGTTCTGTTTGGGAACTATTGGGGGAAACTCTATGAAAATTCAGGTTCCAGTCCTCTTCCCAGGGTCATGTAGCTTGGGGTTGTTTTTCTTTCAGAAAGCAAAAGCAAGTTAGTAACATCAGTTTCGGAAGGAAATTTTATTATTTTTGAGTGGTTCTTGCCATTTGCCCAATATTTTGGGGTACAGAAGAACCCTGGGGAAAAGTCCCCAAAACTCTTGGAGAGCACCAGAACTTTTTTCAGATGGTTGCTCATTTATGGGGGTTGGAGTGCAGTATATTTCCTACATCCTTTTGGTGATCTGGGGCGGGGGGGAGCATCAAATATAGATGCTAAGACATGCTAAGAAGCAGTAGTTTGGGGTAAAACTGTGTAGAAACCTCAGAGCCAAATTGTCCACAGACTTCAGAAAATGATGTAGTTGTGCCTTTTGCCATTTAGTGCCAATAAACGTGGGCCTTTGTGTGTGGATAAGTAATATCCAACAGTAACAGGAAATGTCCTATTTGTTCATTCCCCAGTAGGCTCCGTCCTCGTGGTGAACGTCCTCATGGTGCAAGGAACCATGCAAGTTCCCCATCACTGGAGGTCCCAAGGTACCATCAGCATGGCAGGACATCACTGGAGGTGGAAGCTTCTGATGCCAGTGAGCAAAACATGACACAAATCCCTGCTCCAGCTGACCAGGTAGAAGAGGTTCCTGTCCATGGCCACATGGTGAACCCATGACCCACAGCTGGAGGACATTGTTTGAGGTGAGAAGGTGGTAGATACCACCATCTCCTGCCTTGCCATCTGTTGGGGTGCTGCAGAGTGCTGCCTGGTGGGTCCATCGGCACCGGCACTGGGTGACACACGTCCAGAAGAGCCCAGCAGCGGGAGGTCACCTCAGGGCCACCCTCCAGGTCCCACCCTCCTTCACAGGTACCGAACTCGTGGGCTCTCTTGGGGTGCGTTTGCAGTAGCTTAGATGTAAATAACAGGAGCCCCATGTGCTTCCGTGGTTTTAGGTGTGTTTATGTAAATGCAGGTGGTAATTGTGAGCTGCTAATGAGCTTCTAGAGTCACACGCTCCCCAGCAGAGGACCTGTGCATCCCACCTTTAAAGGGGGGGACGCAGAAAGAGAGCACCAGGGAGGGGGACAGGATCTGCAGTAACGAATGGAAAAGCTCCTGTTTTACCCAAGAACACAATAAAACTCACATGAGCCTCTTGTACAAACACAGCAGAACTTTTCTGAGCGTAGAGCCCAAATTATTCCTGCACTGCATTTTCATTTAAGCATTAAAATTCAAGGTCTAAATAACGTAGTTTGAAAGTGGAGATGAGTGTGTGCACATGGCAAATGGAGATATATCTTGCTGGGTACACAGCCCATAAAATATGTAGTATAAGATCACTCATTTATTTAAAGACGCTTTTTACTTCAGATGGAAAATGACACAAATCTAAATATTACAGTGCAAAGCAATGTGTAACTGTCTGTATGTTATAGCCTTAACACTATACTTTTGATGCAGAAGAGATATAGCAGCTGCACTTTAATTTCAAGCAAATTGATCCCAGATGTAAATGTTGTTTTGTTCCATGGAAGATAGTGCACAGGTAAAGCAAATACCATTGGTTTATAGTCCAACAGAGTGTTGCAGGAGGATCCAGCCTCCTCTGCCTGGGCACACATAAAAGGTGGAGGAGCAGGATGCCTGAAAAGGATGCTGTAAAAAGAGACAGCTCTGCTTTCTCCCCTTTAAGAATACAACCACCTGTGATCGAAGTAGCTCGTTTTGAAGCCAGGAAGGCTTCTTGGTTTGTCAATTATCCTGCAGGCAAAATCTAAATTTGGTTTGTTTTCCATTTCTTTCGCTTCATGGTTTGTAGGAGCTTTTTTTTTTTTTTTTCCCCCACCGTATTTATGTTTAGCATAAAAGAAAAAGCAGCAACTATATTTACTGACTCAGTGAGCCACTCCTTTCAAAGTCAAAATAACAGTAGTGATTGTGCTTCACTTTGCCTGGAGATACCCCAGCCTCAGCAGCACCGTGGGCAATGTATAAACAGCGTTAAAGTTTCTTTAGCATCCCCTGTGCATAGAGGACAGCCAAGCCCAAGCATCCTGCTGTCGCATTTCTTTTTTTTTATTATTTTTTGTAAAATCAGGCAAGCTGCTGGGCCGAGGAGGAGAAACCCCCAAGAGCCACTCACCCCACTGCTGCCTCCCCGTACAAGAGCTCAACCACCACGGCTCCCGGGGCTCAGTAAACCCACCCAGAGGCAACAGAAGGTCTCTCCGGTCAATTAATATTTCTCCTTTTTTTTTTTTTAATTGCAGGGGTCGGTTTTTTTGAATTGCAGTCTTGTCCTGTGCAGGCTGGTTTCATGAAGGCTGTGATTTAGTTAAACTCGTCAGGGAGGGGGCGAGGAGGATCCTGTGTTTGGAGGCCTCTAAATCAATATAGTTTGAGTTGATGTTCGGGTCGTAGAAGTTAAAGGTCTGGGAGCTCCTTGACTTGATAACTGGGCGGATTTAACTCTATTTCCTTCTGAAGGGATCTAGGCAAATCAGGGCACAAGTTGGGTGCTGGGTGCATTGCCTTTACCAATATCAAATCCCATTGCAAATGCATTGCAAATACCAAAATACCTGAATAAAGGTGTTACTGAAGGACAGGTACCAGACAAATCCGTGGTGCTTCTGCCCGGCAAGTATTTCCCCCCCTCCCCAGCCCAGGGAATGGTCTGAATCTGTCACAGCCATGTATGATGTGCACAACCTTCTGTACCAACTTCTGCAAGTATTTAGCAGTAAGACCTATCCACCATATGCTGAAGTCCTTAATCAAACAAAACCTGCCCAGGAGGTCAGTGCAAATCTCGATTAATCGATTTATTCTCCCGATTTATTCTGGCTGGTTTTGAAGCACCTGCCTTTGTATAAAACACGACAATGGAATTAAAGTCAGGCCAGGACGGTGGGGAGACACGGTGAAGCTCTGGGGTCAGGACGGGTGTTGTGGGGAAGGAAATGTGAATTTTTCAGTGCGGTGGGATGCAGGGAGGGGGATGCCTTTGGCAAGAGGAGGTGGCAGCGCGGATTCAGCCCCAGCTGCCTGACAGAGCTGCTGCAGAAGAGCAGGGCACTTACCTCAAATCACAGGTTGTGAAAACTGACATTTCCATTCAAATTACTCCAATAGCCAACCGTTCCCCGGTGCAACTTCTTCTGTAAGTGACACGGTGACAGTGATCCCGGAATTTAACTTGCTGTTGTCTCGTTCCAAGTGGAATTATGAAGTTTGTGACATGCATTAGGAGGATGGCTCCCGGTCGCAGCCGGTGCTTTGTGTGTCTGGGCGATTAATCACAGGTCGAGCGCAGAGCCCGGGAAGTTCTGTCAGCTCAGGAGAGCTGTCCCTGCTCTCAACCGACCCTTCTCCTCCTCGTTTTCCCACTGTCTGAGCAAATGCCTCCTGCTCCACTGAAGTTTTCCTGGCATCTCCTGGTTCCCTGAGATTTTTTTGCAAGTCCCTCTCTTTAATTATGGTGAGTAGATCATCTGTTCTTGACACCTGGGTACCTGACGGTCACGTTGCTGTGCTCCCTCCTCCCCTCGGGGATGACTCTTGGATTCTTTTTCTATTTTTTTTTCACACAACTTGACTTGTGTTGCAAGTTACCTTTTAAATTTCTGCTTAAACTTTTAAGCAGGAAGCCTTTTCTCTTCATAAAATAAGCCAGCAGATGTTGTGATTCCAGGTTTTTGTCATACACGGGCTGAAATCGCATACAATTTTTGCCCAACTTTATTTTTGATTGTTGGACTCAAGGATCTGAAAGGTCCTTTCCAACTGAGGCAATTCCATGATTCTGTATTATGTGGTCAACCACAAAGCCCCTTTGTTTTGTTGTACTCTGCAGGTACCTCCAGACTACAGTGTTTGGTGCTGGGACCAAAGTATTGGCCAGTGGGTTACCTGCCTGTGCCTTAGAGGCTCCTGGACAAATCTCCATCGTCTACTGCCAGGCAAAACTTGAGGTAGATCCATTGTATGCTGTGGTGGCACCCTTCAGAAGAGGGTCCCAGGACCCACATCAGGCTGGTATGGCCCCATGAGGCTGGGAGAGATTGGGACGTGACTCTGGGCCCCCTTTTTCTACCTCGTTCCTCTGCAGAGAAGCTGGACAAGGACATGGGTCCTACTTGAAGCTCAATGTGCACCTTGTGAACCAAAGCCAGCGATGGCCCTGAGCCCCAGTCGCAGATCTGAACATTCTCAAGCTCAAAAACCATCCCTATGGGGATCTCAACCAGGCTTACCATCGTCTTCCCTCAAAAGTCATTTTGTAACTTGATAACCAGCAAATATATCAATCAGTTATTAAGGAAAATGTGATTATAAAGAAGTCATGTTTATCTACACTTCTTGGAGAAAAACTAGGCCTTGTTATTGCTATCACAGTCAGAAGAATAATTAATGTCAAGTTTTTATAGTGAATTCATTGCCTCCTTGGTCAGGGAGCAACTCTAACCATATTTTTCAGAAAAGCTTTCAGAAGAAGAAAAAATATAGTGTGTGCTAAGTGCCTGTGAGTCATCGTGTTCACTGCCTGACAACAGAAGTCAATAAAGCAAATACATTGACTGTTTGTTGATTCGACTCCATGCGCCATCCGTGAATGAAGACATTCTGTTAAATTAAGATTATTCCAACATTTTCAAATTAAATCCTTGTGGAAATAGTGCATCTCAAGTGCTCCGCAAAATGATGTATAACCAATATGCTCAGGGGTCAGTTGTTAGGGACAAAGATGTTATCCTGGAATATCAAACTGCTCCAAGCTTACACTTTGATCTTACTTCCAAGTTCCTGGAAGTCAGTTCTGGTCCCTGTTGAATCCCTGGGTTTGGATGATGTCTCTGCAAAGTATCCACAGTGACTATTCTAAGTGAAGCCTTGGGGTGATGGGTGATGTGAAGGGAGACGAGAAGTTTGCCTGCAAAGTATCCACCACCACTGTTCTTTTTGTAAGACAAATTTCTTGTCTCCTTTCATGTCACCCATCAGCCCAACTTCCTTTATCCGAGTCGTCTTCTGCACATGGGATTGAGGTAAGTGTTTGAAAGCAATAGGAAGCATCCATTGGGGATTGAGACCTCTCGGGGGGCAGACGAGGTGCTCTGCTACTCAGTTTTCATTTCTGCTTTTGGACCTGCAACAGCCCAATCATCTGCAAAGGTCTAAAAGCCCGTGAAAGCTCCTTCAGTCTTCAGAGGTGTCGTGTCCTTAGGCTGCACCATACATTCTGGTATCAGTTGGCCGTGGTTGAAGCTTTCAATAAATTCCTTTTAAACATGATTTTATGGTTTTCCACCTGCAAAGAAACGCGGCCTCATTCACAGGCTGCTGTTGTGTTTATGTTCATTTTTAGAAGACACATCCATTGGGAAAAGGCCTGACCCAAGACTCTGGAAATTGCAGCTAAAGCAGAGGTGGGGATTAGATATATCCTGAATGAAAACTTTCTAAAATTTTGCTGTTCTAGCCTTAAGAAAGGAAACTGCAGAGTTACCCTCCTGGGGCAGTGCTTCTTAGAAAGTCAAGGTACTTCTGAAGGAGAAAAAAGGTAGTCTTTATTTATTTTTTACTCTTATCTGGCATCCCTAAATAATTTATATATGTTTGTTTCCAAGCAGTTCCATGATGCCACGGACATTGAGCTGTATCTGGGACTGGATACCCGGCTTAGAGCTATTGAGCTGGCTCAAATATTCTTTTGATACCAGATATTTAATCTAATTTATGGCAGGGTCATACCAATACAAGCAACCCCAAAATCAGTGTGAGAAAATGATCTGGTTGTTTACTTGCCTGTGGTGGGTCTGCTTTGAGTATCCAAACCAAGGCCACAAGAACTTCAATTTCTTGATATGAGAGGCCCCCTGGAAATTGTTGAGGTGTCATATTCCTGGGAGAGGAATGAGAGACATGCCATCCTCAGGAAGATGAAGGTCCACATCTCATGCAATGCCCCGTGCTCCCAGTGCTGCTGGAAGTACAAAATATTGGGTGATCCTTCCACCTGGCACAGGCACAGGCACCACACCACCCTGCAGGGAGCTGCTGGTTGTCTCAAGGCGCTTTTACACTGACCAGAAGTGCTGAAAAACGTAAGGACCTAATGAAGTAAGTGCTCAAGGCTGTCAGAGAAAGAGTGAAAAATGGCCAGGGCTCAGAAAAGAAATTTAAAAAGTTTGGGGTGGTGCAGACTTTGCAATTACCATGGTAGAGACCATCTAGGATTTTGATGAGATGTAAAATAAACCCCAACCAGTTTAGAGAATATTAAGCCACTTCTGAAGTTTCAGAAAACACCACTTCCCTTATTGTGAGCAGCAGCAGCTTTAAGTCTCCCGTGGTCTGGCCGAAGAGAGAAGCCTGTGCACGGGCTGTGGGCTGAAGGAGATATGCTGCAAAAACAGAGGTTTTAATTAAGATGAATCGCAGCAAAAGTAACCCAAAAAAAGTGCTTTGAAACGGCAGTGAATAGAGGATTAGCAGCACAATGCTGCCGGGTTTTGGATTCCATGTGTCTCCTGGTTGGTTTGTGTTTGCTCGTGATGCCAGCAATAAAAATAACGTTTGGCTGCTAAAAGTGAGCAAGGGTGGAGAAGAGAGCTCTGCGGGGCCCGCGTCTGGCAGCGGGTGAGTCCTGGGGGGGGGGAAGCGGGTCTTTTATTTTATTTTCTGGGAGGGGTGCAAATTTAACCCTGGGAACTTGGTTCGTATTTTATTATTTCTTACCAAAACTCTTCTCTCTGTAAGTGTGAGTGTGCACCCACACACACACAAAAAAAAACACACCACAGAAAATTAAAAATACAAAAATAAAAATAAAAAATAAGAAGTCAGAGCCCATCCAGCCTTGCAGGGCAGGTTATTTATAGAAGATCTCTGCCTTTTGTCAGATCGGTGGGGCTAACGATCCTCCTCCAGAATAAACCCTGCTCTGTGTGGCAGAGGAGGAAGAGTCCTGCGGAGGGTGTCCATGGCAGCTCGTGTCCACCAGGCAGAAAGGCCCGTGGCAGCAAAGGCTGCTGAGCAAAAACCCACCACAATCTAATCATCAGCTCTGGTCGCCAGCGAGAGCAGTGGGAGAAGACGTTGCATAAAGCAGATGCATCCAGGAAATAATGCCTGTCCAGCCCAGCCAGATGGAGTGGGTATATCCTGACAAAGCATTTGTTTTAATAAATGTTCAATTAAAATTACTTCTGGGGTGCAAGCATGGTCCAGAAGTAGCATGGGAATTAATAAGGTCGCTGATAGAAATAAACATAAAAGGTAATTGCACACTGGGTAAGAGTGACGGTTATAGAAAACAGATCTTAACATTTCTATAGGATTATTTTGCCTATGTACAAACCAGAAAATGTTAGTTCAAGCTATGCTTTTAAATGATGTTTTTAAAATTTTAGCTCCTTTTTTTCACAAAAAAACTCACCCATAATAGTGCTGGCTCTTCCTGTGCTCATGCAACGCATCAATAATCTCTAGGTTTCCATAAATGCAGTAACTGAGGAAAAACTCCTCTAGAAACTTTTATCTGCAATAAAACATAGACACTCTAATCAAAAGGTTATAATAGCAGAAATATCAGATGAACAGAGGAAGGTTTTTTTTCTGGTTTCTACCCTGATATAACCCCGTTTAGGTACGAATGTATGGATCCATGACTCCCATAATAAATGAGCCGGGCTCTTCACGTGGGTAAAACTGTGTGTTTGAGCATTGCCTGAGCCTGTGTCCAAGCAGACACTTAGCAGCAGGCTTTTATTTTATTTTGGCTACAACTTGGTCTTCATCCTTGTGTGAGTTTGTCTATCAAAAATGCAGATTGTGCCTTGGGTCGGAGTTTGGGGGGGTGTCCCTGTGCTGTGAAATGCCAGAGCTGAAAAGGGGAAGTTCTCATTTTTAAAATGAGAGACTTGGTGTCCGTCTGGCAAAAATATTACAATCTGTAGTTTGGGGCTTATTAAGAGGTGCTTCATTTAGTCCAGTAATTGGGCCTGGGTGGTTATCATCTCAGATTTTCACCCCGTATCCTGGACTTTATTTCGGCACACGTTGAGGTGTTAATGCTCAACGCACACAAACACTCCCTAGAAAGTAGGTGCCGGGTTTCACACGTCAGTGGGTCCGACCACATGTGTCCTGACCCACGTGCCACCAGTGACATTCAGCGAGATGAGCACCTGGCTGCCCCTTCCCAGCTGGGATGGTGCACCCATACACAGTTCCACTGTGGTAAGAAAAAAATCAAATTTAAGCTGCACAAAGTCAATATATCTTAAAACAGCTGATAATTTCTAGAAATGCAACTCTGTAGAAGTGGCTGTGACCCAGAAAAAAAAAGCATTAGCAGTATCTAAAATCCCTGGAAGGTTGGGGTTTTTGTGTTTGGTTTTTTTTTTTTCTGACACACGTTCTTAACCTGCTACTCCAAAGCCCTGGTGGCTTCTTCAGATCTCTGTTCAGTGGAGTCACCCAGGGTGGACACCCCTGGGTGTGAAGGGGACCAAAGCCCAAGGCTGGCAGGGGCACTCTTTATCTCTCCTCTTCCTCTCCTTGGAGCAAGAGGTGGGGGAGAACATCTGCTGCCCTGTCATTGTCCAACCCAGACCAAACTGTGACACCCTGCCCATTGGGATGCTCCCCCAGAGAGGTGGGCGAAGCATCTTGGGGAGCCCCAGCTCCCTAAAACTGCTGCTGAACACCCCACCAGAGCTGGGTCACAGATGGTTAATGGCCAACCCACCAGATTGTCCCCTCGGGTATTTGCCAAGTGCCCAAAGGTGTTGGCTCCAGTGGGCCCTCCTGGTGAAGACTAACCCAGCCTGCAAATATTCAATGCTGAAATGCAAGCTGGGGAATGGAAACAAGGGGAAGGGAACTGCTGGAATAAATTTAAATAAGAAATCTATTCAATGGAATTAAAAAAAAAAAAAATCATTCAGTTACCTGGGAGCAGAGGAGGTAAAGACCAGACGTGAAGGTGGTTCCACGTGTGAGTAGCTACACGCTGGAGTGGTCCTCAGAGCACGCTCTGCTCACAGGTGAAAAGCAACGTCCAAGTCTTCACAGGCTTCAACTCTACACGTTCAGTTTATTTGTGACAATATTATTTGTTCATTCCTAATGAATAAATCTTTCAAATACTGTTATTATACATTTTCTAAATGCTGTTAAAAATAAAATATACACTAATTTAAATATTAGAGGTCGTACAAGCATGGGCACTGTAGAGGATGTGAGTTAAAAGACTAAAGCTGTATTTTCATTTTCAGGCCAATAATTATGCTCATGGCTCCATTGCTGTGCTTGACATTGCTATATGGCTTCCCAATCCATCTGAATTCGCTCGTGAGAAATACCTTAATATTTAAATCATCACACCAAATATTAAAAGGTTTTCCTGCTTTCACTCTGAGCACAAATTAGGTACACACTCTGCCTCTTTAAAGTCAGTGTCTCTCCAGTCATTACAAAACTGGACATAAATAAACAAATAAATAAACGACGATGACAACAACAAAAAAAACCAAACCCAAGAGCTGGTAATTTAGTACAAGAAAGTTAATTCCAGAGACCTCTAACCTTTAAACCGCCATGTGACTATTGATTTTCAATATTGCGCGGGTCCGTGCCACCCTAAGCGTGTAGTTCAGCAGATTCCAAACAGTTTTTTCCTTATCAGTCGAGTCCCCGAGTACTGGTGCATTAAGACAACAAACGCCAACGGTGCCGGCCTGTCCCACAGTGGCCCGGCAGACGTGCCGGGTGGCTAATGAAGTTGGGCCGTTGGCAAACACACCTCCAACCAGGACACGTGCCCCAAAAAAAACCTGCCTGCGCACCAAAGCATTTATATTTAGCATTGAATTATACTCCCCACCTCAACTCGGGGATTGTAAGGTTTCTAAACCCGCTTTTTCTCGCCCCAAGAAGCAAATGAAGATGGAAATGGTGGTGATGCTCCGAGAGACTCTGAGCCCCGGTGCCTGGATCAGGTGGTGTTATGGTTTGGGGAATCTACAGCAATTTATTGTTGTTCAAACAATTACTCTCTTACCTCTCCCCACCTGGGAAGGGGAATCAGGAAAAAATAAGGAAATCTGAGGGTTGTAATATAAACAGATTTCATAGACAAAGACTGTATATTAATTATCAAGAAGAACCAACACTGATCCAGAGAAGGGGACTCCACACCCTCCCTGGGCAGCTTCTGCCAGGGCTCTGCCACCCTCACCCTAAAGAAGTCTTTCCTCATATTTGAATGGAACTTCCCATGGTCCAGCTTGAGCCCATTGCCCCTTGTCCTATTGCTGGAAACCCCTGAAAAGAGTCCAGCTCCATCATCCTTTAACCCACCCTTTAGATACTTATAAACATAAATAAGGTCTCCCCTCAGCCTTCTCCTCCAGGCTAAAGAGTCCCAGCTCCTCGAGCCTTTCCTCATAAGGGAGATGCTCCAATCCCTTAATCATCTACTCTCTCCAGTAGTTCCCTGTCCCTCTTGAACTGGGGGCCCAGAACTGGATGCAGTTTTCCAGTTGTGGCCTCCCCAGTGCAGAGCAGAGAGGGATCTACTCTACACTCGCTGGGTCTCACTGCTCCTCATCCTCACACCTGGTGAGCTCAAAACACCGAGACCTTGAGACCTCCACCCCAGAACTGGCCAACAAAGTAAATATTTTCACAAATTCAGACACCAGACTCTTCTAAAATTGCAGTTTTCCCAGACACTAGAAGAGAAATGAGTCCTGTGTGGCAGTAGGACCAGGACATGAGACTTTGGACACCTTTCTCCTTTCCTGATCACCAATTAGTTAAACGAGCAGCCATGCACAGGCTGCTGGCCACGTGCACAGCATCTCTGCTTGGATGAAGATGTGTTTTAACTCATGCACCTCAAAAAAACAAAACAAAAAAAACCTTCAGCCTTCCCTCCTCCCCCCCAGCTTTATTGATTATTGAAAATGTTACATCCCGGGGAGGAAAATGTCATTGCTTTAAATACCAGCATTAACAGTTGGCAAAAGTTCTTTTTCACCCAGGCACGTGTGATGAAAAAAAATGAAACGATGGAAAAGATGGAGAAATACATGGAATTTAAAAGGAAAAACCTAAATGTGTTTGTTTGTGCCTTAATTTGACCGAGAAGGAGCTTCCCTCCCTGAAGGAAGCAGCTTAAAAGCAAACATGTCTCATACTGGACTTTTTACTGGAAGGGTGAAATATATAATGAAATTCAACAAGGAAACTGGAAAAACAGCCAAATTGGTGCAGCAAAGTGGTTAATAGGATCATTAGCCTCCTCGCTGTATTTTTTTGGACATTGTGTGCCTGCACCGTCGTCCTCGGGAGCAGATTGCGGGAACAGGCTGACAGTTACCCGCTAACTCAGCAGTGCTGGGTGCAAACTGCCATCTTCCTGTGGATTTACAGCTGCCACTTCTGCTACTTCAATTAGTTCTATAGCACACAGATGTTGCTTAAATGTTGCTGCTAATGATACTGCAATAAGCGTAAGATTCATGCCATATTTTGAGGCACGTAAATTTCTCAAGTGGCACAATTAAAGTGGAAATATTAGGTGGGGAGAACTTGGCAGTCTCTCCAACTTGGAAAGCGCACCCGCTATGCAATAATGGGTCAAAAATTCATTCAAGTTTTACTGCTGTTCAGAGTTTTAAAAGACTTTTCACAGTTGAATGCAAAGTAGTAAAAAGCAGAGTATTAGGAAATGAGAATGCTGTTCTGTTATTCAGACATGACTTTTAATTTCAAATTGAAATCACATGCTTACCTTCGCCGCGAGGGCTGCGCGTCGCCCAGACACACCGCCAGCATACAAAAGGAATAAATAAAAAGTTTTCATTAATAATGATTTAATTGCCGCGGCTGCGCAGAGGTTCAGCGCGGCAGTTGCATTAGTGGGGAGAAAAAGAAAAAAAAAAGAAAGAAGAAAAAAAAAATGGCTTTTCCCAAATCACACACACAGAGACAGCATCAATCATTTCCGAAGCCAGATGTAGCCTCCAAACTGCAGCCTGACAACACATCTCCTGTTTGTGCAGCCACCAGGCAATTATTCTTTCCATTATATCTCCCAATGACAGATCTCCAAACCCAGGCTGTAAAAATTAGAGTTCGGGCTTATACAGTTGTGTCAGGTTTTAAAAAAAAAAAAAAATAAGAAAAAAAATAAGAAAACTTATCATGGCTGCAGTGTTTATGAGCTTGTCAAAGTACATGTACATAATTTTCATCAAAATTTCTTTTACCTCATTTCCAGTCCTCCAGGATTAGATTTATCAGCAGCTCATGCGGGGAGAGCAGCTTTTCCACCTGCCAGCAGGACTCGGGCTGGGGTGGCTCTGCTTGGGAAACACAGACATTTTTCCTCATCCCAAGTATTTCTCGGGTTCAAATGGTTTTTAACGTGCTGCCCAACCAATTTGAGATGTAATTTTTAAAACTGGCTTTATGGCTGGGTCTCGTTGGGTCCATACGTCACCGCCAATGCATTTTGGTGGGGAAGAAGCACCGGCAGCAGCACCGAATGGGGAGGAAAACCCAAAGAGAGAGAGCTGGAAATCCAAAGATTATTTCCATTTAATGTTTAATTTATTTATACCGGGGAAAGATTAGCAGGCGAGCGCCGATTTTGAAACTTCCAGTGCAGGCAGTATTGAAAGGATGAAGTTAAATGCTAGGAGAAGCAATCAATAGCAAGCCAAGGGCACGCCAGGCTGGCGAGCATCAGCGCCTCGTATCTAAATTACTGATTTTTCTACCACGGCACCCAAACTTTTCCATTTCTCTGCATGGCCCCATCCCACTCCTGGTTGGGATTATTTAACAGCAAATCTTCCCAGTGTCAGCTTTGCCTTGTTCCGAGGCAACGAGGACAGTAAATTCCAGCTGACCCCAGGACAATGCATCTTGCAGGAGCAAGTATTAGCTAAATAATGACTATTTCTGCAAATGGCCTTGATGCCGGGGATCAGATGGGTTTGGTTGCTGATTGTAGCTGCTTGGTTTACACCTTGTCTTACCTTGTAAGGTATTGGGCTCCTGAGGTACTCAGTGTACACCAAAGTCCATGACTTTTCTCAATAACATGAAAAAAATTACCTTAATCCCACAAACTAATTCTTATTTGCTGTTTATCAGGATGTGGGGGTGCTCGGTGGGGCAGAGTCTTCTACTGGATATGGAAAAGGTTACACAGAAAATCTTTTGAGCACAAAAATGACTGATTCACCCCAACCAAATGCAGCCAATGTACCAGAGCATCTGCCAGCTGCGGTGGAGGCCAGTCCCACCACCACTGCCACCCCCTGCACCGACCCCTGTCAATTTTCAGGGGGAGGGCTGCAGAGGTCTCCGATTTCACAGAATCACCTAGGTTGGAAGGGACCTATTAAGGTCATCTAGTCCAACCAATGAACATGTAATGATGATTTTATGGGGTTTGTTAAAAAAGAATGCCCTTTCCCTGTATAATTTATTCTTTCTGTGATTCATCAAAGCTTTTTGTCCTCAAGCATTTGAGTGGTCACCTGTGATTTATGCACCAAAAGAGTAAGTAGGTCCAAAGTGGAGTAAAAAGCATGTTGGCTCCCAGCATCACATCCAGACTCTCTGCCCCAGTTGCTGCAGCGATATCAGAGCTGGAAGGCAACACAGCACAGAGTTGCTGTGGGATTATGCACTGATTTACCCAACGATGTTATTTCAGAGGTAGGGGAAATTAAAAAAAAAAAACCACACATCAAATTGGTGTAGTTACCTTAGCAACCACCACCACAAACTCTTGGGTTTGTGCTTCCCAACAGAGAGGTTGGGCCAGGGCATCCCTGGTGTAAAGCCCTGCAGGGGCTTCCCAGCCTTTGGTATCATCGGGGTGACATGGAAAGAGCTTTTATTTGCATCAGCAAAGATCTCCCAGCCCCGTCCTGCTCTGACTTTGGCAGTTTGTTTCTCATTTCAAATACTTTCTGTAATCTATTATGATATATAGGCCAGTCTTACTTCCCCCCCTCACTCCAGCCTATGTCCTCTTTCTATTTAGGAATTAATTATGATGCTATCTCATATAACTCATTAGTATCAATTAATTCTTTCCCTTTCATGATTTTATATAGCTAAATTAGATTGCCTCTTAGGAACTTAATAATCAGTATTGGACTCATTTAGACATATCTTTTTTCCTTTCTCCACCCAATTTTACTTGGACACAAGGCAGCTGGAAATGGCCCATCCCCTCCAGTGGGGACAGGGGTGGTGTGATGGCACCTCCTTGCTCCATCCCCACCAGCTCTCTGCAGGGATTGGACTCACCTTACCCATATTCCTGGATTTTAGCAATCCTTTTTTAGTATTATCTCTATTCTGGAGCTGCGCAAGATGTTACTCTTGTTTATCAGAAGGAACAGGAAATACCCGACTTCCAGCAATCGGCCAAACCATCGGGAATTATCTTCCCCTTAAACTCACGACAGGGACAGAGGGGAACACCGAGGGAGATGTGCCTCTGCCTCATTCATCTTAGGGGGGGTCTTAACTTTGAAATCACAACATTGCTGGCATTCCTACGGCCGTATTTAACTGCTTCACTGCTTACTGGCACATCGAACCCGTTCAGGGAAAAAAGCAGTAATATGATTGAATATATCTGGCAGGACCTGATATTCCCACTCATTTTGAATCTAATCCAGCAGCAGCAAAAGCAATTAAATAACAAGTTTTCTCTGGCAAAAATGAGTTGCAAAATGCCCCCAGCTGCATGATGTAGGAAATACACCTTGATTTTACTAATTGCCATGCCTGTACCTCCCCATGGGGGTATCCAAGGCAGCTTTGCATGACCCACTTCATGTATTTCCAATAACTGAGCTGGGGCTGGGTGGTAGCTGAGGGGGGCTATGGGCAGGGGGCAGTGAAAGAGGAGTGGATTTGCCTCGTTTAAAACACTGACCATCACCTCCTTTTGCTGACAGGATGCTCCAGGTGCCAGGAGAAGTGCTGGGTCTCAGCCTTTTGCTGCAAATAACGGCTGTTGTAGGTGCAGGTTTGCCTTAGCAAGGCAGCAAAACCTAACCTGAAAAGCAAAGTTTCAGGAAATCCACCAGGGTCATTTCAGAAAGTTGCTGCCTCGTCATCCCAGGGTTAAAACCAAACCATCCCAGCAGCAGCACCGAGCAGCCCTGCTCTGCTCTAGCACAATACTACCACCAAAAACTTGGAAATTTGTTTAAGGATGGGGCTAAGAGGGGGGAAAAAAAGCAGCATTAAATAAGTTACTGCGGGCTGCAGCACACACCTGCTGGTACATGTGTACGTACAGTAAAGAAGGACCATATTACACCTTTACATCACCTGGTGCTGGAAAGGATCACCAAGAGAGGTTCCCCTGCTGCAGGACAAAATTGGCCAACATTACCTCTTCCTAAAGCAACTTCAGGTGATCCCCAGCACCGTCCCAAAGGGGCTGCTGGAAAGGGCTCTATTGAGCCCAAATTTTATCGTTTCCTTGTTCACTGCCAGATCAAACAACAGAGCCAGCAACGGGGAGAGGCAACAGGAGGGGTCTGCTGGGAAAGCAGACACACAGAGAGCCTTCTTAATAGGTAGTGTAAGGAGTGTAATTGCTAAATCCCAATTAAGGCAGATATGGGTCAAGCGAAGGAAAAAGAAGGCTGGATTCCTGTAAAAGGAGAGGAAGAGTCAAGAGGCTGAGGCTTACAGGATAACTTGATTTCTGAATACTTTCAGATTTGCAGCCTCCTCCTCCCAAATCTCCCCTGGCATCTGGCTGCTCACCACCCCTGGCCTGGGGTCCTGGCGTGAACCCCCAGAGCAGGAGGATGGCCATGGGAAAAAAGGAAAAAAGCAAAAGGAAAAGAAATAGGAACCCAAAACTCTACCAGGAAGACAACAAATTCATTACTTTTTTTTTTTAGGAAACTACATATCTGTTTCCCTTAACATTTAAAGAAAATTCAGTCCTTTCAGGATGGCTATCAAATATGGTTTTGTCAGTTGATTTAACTTCTAAAGAGCTCAATAGTAGTTTTTTTTCTATTTCCACCATCCTCACTCAACAAAAAAAAAAAAGACTTTATTGCTTTTGCAAGCACTTACCACTCGTGCTGTCAGGATGCGGCTGAGTAGTGATGAGTTGCATTAGGAGGCAGTGATGAGACAAACAGTGATGGAGAGAGGACAAGAAGCTGCTGTGGGGCTGTGGCCTCCTCACAGACAGCTCTCAACACGCAACCCCACTGCATTTCCTCCACCCCATCCTGGTTTCTGATGCAGAACAAGCTTTGGGTCAGTGTGCTAGCACCAGTTATCTTACTAACTCTGTTTTGCCCTTTTCTGCAGATTTTCTTCCTTTCCTACTCACCTGGGGTCACTTAACCAATGATTTTTGTATCCAGTCACTTACCTTCAAGATCTTCAGGACAAGAGGACACAGATTTTATTACAGCTCTTCCACCACTGAGTTCCTCCTCCTCAGCAGGAGCAGAACATTAGCTGTATGGACCTCCTGGAATTTGTTTTGGCATTAATTGCTCTTCAGATTCCTTAAGACTGGGAAAAGGAGGTGGTAATTTCTTCGAAACCTTGCTTCCAAATTAATTTGTGCTCGGTGTCATCATCATACAGAGAATTCATTTGTTTAGACAAACAATTAAGCCTATGAAGCCACTTTGCTTCGGGCCCTACTGCTCCCATGCCCACCCTTTTCTGCCTTTAACCAGCTGAGTGACCCAGAGGCTGCAATTAGTAATCCTCACCCATGGACCCACCTGGCTTCAACCAATGGTCTATCAGAGCCTCTGATTGGTCCCCACCCACTGCTTGGCCTTTGCTAATTTGTCTCAGCTGTGTCTTAAGGGCGTAGTTGGGGAGAAGTCTTGGAAGTCCTTTTAGAGATACTTTGGATACTACAGTGTTTGTTGGATTCGTGACTTGCTCTAAGATGAGACATGTTGATAAACTAGAAAGATGAAGCAGCATCTTGGAATGAATTTCCAGTCTGTGGAATGACTCTTACCTTCTTTAGCTTTTATTTTCCTTTTTTCATCTAGCTATACTTGGCCTGCCCAAATTGCCATGTGAGATGGTTGTAGAGATTGTTTGCTTATTATTATTACTCCTCATTACAGCACTTTTGTGTCTATGAAGCAAAGCATGCAGAAATTCTTTCTTTTTTTTTTTAAATCTTGGGACTAGGGCTGTAGTATGGAGGAAGGTGGTGCCTCCCAGACCCCTGTGGTGGCCCAGCAGCTCCCACCCTGCACTGTGGCTGCTGCCCACTGCCACCGAGACACCGCAGGGGCAAAGCCATCTCTGAGCACTTGTTCCCACACCAGAACTCCACAGCACAGGGACAAGAGATCATTAAATACAATTTTATTGGGTTTCCTTGTACAGATTTCATTCACGTCTTCCTCCTTTCTTCTCTCCATCTTCCTCTTGGTGTCTCCTTCACAGGTTTCATCATATGTACAGGGCAACTTTAAAGTTTGTTGGCTGTATCACCCAGACCAATTCCAGCCTCAGCTTCCTGTTCTTCAGTTGGATTTTTCTTTTTTAGTTTTTACACAATAAGCAATCTGACATTTTTGCCTGGCTGTATTCCTGCACCTTCGCCACCTCCTCTGTTCTAGGGATAGTTGCCGCCTTTTGTTACAAAGTCATTTCTCAAACAGTTTCATTTATCTCGAGGCAAATGCAAAAAACGAGTCACATAACAACAGAAATCCTCTAAAAACTTTGTGGGCAGCAAAAAATTGTACCGTATTGTGGCCAATTTACTGCACCCTTTTTTCATGATGCCCTTTCAGTACTAGTGCAAAGTCAATAAAGAGGAAACAAAACCATTGTGATAGAACTGTTACTTTATTTGAATGTGCAAGAAATAAATTTTTAAAAAAATATGGCTATATAGCCTCTGTCACTACATCATACTCCAAATGGAAAAAATGCATCAAAAAAGCATGGCCAGCAGGTTGAGGGAGGTGATTCTCCTCCTCTGCTCCACTCTGGGGAGACCCCACATGAAGTACTGCATCCAGCTCTGGAGTCCTCTGCACAGGAAGAATATGGACCTGTTGGGGAGGGGCCAGAGGAGGCCACAGAGATGCTGGGAGGGATGGAGATCCTCTGCTGGAAGGGGGGGCTGAGAGAGTTGGGGGTTCAGCCTGGAGAAGAGAAGGCTCCAGGGAGACCTTAGAGCCCCTTTCAGTCCCTCAAGGGACTCCAGGAGAGATGGGGAGGGACTCTGGATCAGGGAGGGGAGCCACAGGA
>BJBW01006908.1:37407-44907 GCA_004320125.1 Scolopax mira
CTTCCCCACATCTCAGCTCCATCTCCCCTCTTGCAGTGTAAAACCCTTCCTCCTCCTCCTAGGGCTCCCCTTCCTGATCAAGAGTTCCTCCCCAGCTTTCCTGAAGCCCCTTGAGGGACTGGAAGGGCCTCTAAGGTCTCCCCAGAGCCTTCTCTTCTCCAGGCTGAACCCCCCTAACACTCTCAGTCTGTCCCCACCGCAGAGGAGCTCCAGCTCTTGGAGCATCTTTGTGACCTCCCCTGGACTCACTCCAGCGTGTCCTTACAACCCTCAACTGCCATGGACATCAAGGTCACCACAAGCCAATCCAAAATATCAAGTCTACCTATCTTTTCAGGTGCTGCAGGGATCTGTCATCACGCTCTATGGCAAGGTGATGGTGAGACACAAAGGCTACATCTTGGAGCCAACAAGAGACATGTTCTGCCAGCACACTAAGCAAAGTGCAAAAGCCCAGGACTGATCCAGACATTTGCTTCTTCAAAGAAAAATTTAGCAGGAAAAAAAGTCCAGATTTGTCTTCCAGAGGTTGTGTGCATAAATACCTTAATAAATAGCACATCATTGTTTGGTACTAATCCCCTGCATATCTAATCACAGGGTTATTGTAATCTCATGTTTGGCTTCTACTGTGTGAAAATTTAGGTTGTCTGCTGAATGCTTTTATGGGGGGAAAAAAGTGTGAATTCTTTCATTTAAGCAATTTAGCCATTTTTGCTGAATTCTATCTGTGGCACAATGGGAAGGGGGGAGTGCAAAACCGGTGCTCAAGAAAATTATTTCACTGTTTATTTTAGTAGCACCATTTGACAATTGTGATTTTCTCCACTACGTTTCCTGCTGTGCAAATTGATACCTAATGCCTTCTTAAAGAAAAATGGGGCAGCTAGTTTTTTAATAATAATTTTAACAGTTTCATCCAGGGGAAGACCAGAAAATTAAGCAGGATGCAATTTTAAAAGAATATAGAGAACCTTTTGCTCTGCATTACAGTCATAGAGCTTAACCAGAGAGCAATATCTTTCACAATCTATAAAAAGTAAATTACAATTGGAAACTAAATTTTGAGTATATATTGTACTTCCAACTTTGCAGTGAGCCTGCACTTTCTCACTAAAAAAAATTATTTTGTACCTTACATGTACATTGTTTTAAACAGGAAAGGTTCTAAGGAAGCCATACGTGAGCATTCTGCTCTTAAAAATAAAAATTGTCTATTTAGATTTCTGGTTATCAGATATGCAATGGAAGTCATATAGATTTAACAAGATTGTGGCTTTTTGGATAAGGCCCAAAGGCCCTTTTTTGTAGACTTTCTTCTTAACCTCTGTCTTGTATCTCTTTAGAAAAAAAATGAATGCCCTTGTTGGCTGCAGACCTCTCCACGTTCCCTCTTGGGCACTAAGCCCTAAAACACAGAGTGGATTTTGGGGGCAGCACCAAGATCTTGTTTCTAGTGTGGTGGGCTCAGGTGGTCCTGATGCCTGGGGTGATGTTACCACAAGCAGAAGTTAGAGCATCTCTAACTCTGCTTTATACTATGTTAGGGGACAAAACAGTCCATCTGAGGTCCAGGTGGAGCTTCATAGTTCTGCTCCTGCTTTCTCACCAAGAACAGTGTGTTTTTCTACACACAGACAAATCCTACAGTGGTTTACCCAGCAAGGACTGGAGCAATTAACCCCTAAATCCCTGTGAAAGGACTACCCATGTCTGCAGGGTTGGGTTTTGCCATGCCTTCATCTGCCTCTGCCTACTGCTAACAAACCTTCATAATAAACACCAGGCTGCCTGGCCCCATCGTCTCGGTCCACATTGTCTTGCCATAGCGGGGTCAGCCAGCTTCCCTGAGAACTAGCCAACTGGCTTTTACTTCAGAACAGAGCTTATGTGGGGAAAGACAAGAGAGGACATCCTGCCCTGTGATTCAAAGAGCACATTATCCCTTCTTATCCAGACCCACAAACTGCAGGATTTCCCTCAGATACGATGGTGACCACCAGCTCTCACTTCTACTTTGGTTGACTGAATCTACACGACCTTCCTAACAGTGTAGGCTCCTCAGTTGTTACTCAGCTCCTTCACATCCCACTGTGTAATGAGGCTCTGCACTTGACAACCACCCAAAAAAACTTTAGCTGCGTTGGACTGTGGCTCTTAAATTCCGTATTTTAATTTAATGTAGAAAATGTGCTGATCAGAAAGCTCTCAGCCTGCTTGTACAGGGCTCAGAAAACAACTAATTAAACTTTAAAAAATGTCTCTATGTCAACAAATTACTATGAAAATAGCAAGGAGGAAGCAGAATACCCCCTAAATAACTGTACAGGTAAAATGCAGTGTAAATAAATATCTTCTGTATTGCTGGATTATTTTTTTATGTCTTATGAAGGAAGCAGATGATAAACTCATCCCTGTCCTGCCATCCCGGTTCTGGCTGCAGCTCAACTCAAGGCACTGGCTGAGATCTGTGAGGACACCTGGGTGAAGTGTTGTCAACCCAGAGCCTTTCCTGAGTTCCATCTGAATTAACTCAATAGCTGTGGTTGGAATAAAATGATGGTGGCTCTGCTGTGGTGATAAAGGAACTCACCACGGATATGTCAGGTGCAATTTGATTTCTTCCTTAGCCCAAGAGGACTTGAACCTCCATATTTTACCTTGAGTACCCCAACTCTCATGGCACAGAGCATCCCTCCATGGTGCCCTGCTATTTTGCATAAATAATTCAAGTTTTTATCACAACCCGGGAACTCAGAAAGGTGTTCTTGCTATTTCTCTGCTCAGCACAAAGTGATTCTGTTTAGCTCTTTAAACTGGGTGAGGAAAAAAAAATGCCAATTTTTATATTTTTTTAATTTTCAGTTTGGCCACTGAACCAAACCCCCAAGTTTCTGCACCTCCCTACACCCGGATACCTCCGTGTTTCAGAAGTTCCAAGTGCTTGGTGGGGCAGGGCCAGCCCAGTGAGGGTGGTCTCAGAGGTGCAGGTCTGAGGGGCACCTAACCTCGAGCTGCAGCAACACCCACGGGATGCTGGACCTCACCAGGGATTGACCCCAGGTCTGCACCTGGGTTGCAGCACCCTAAAATCAGGGATTGGAGGGACTGTTCCTCCCCGATCATGGGGCATCTGGGCTTGGAAAAACCTTAGTCCAGAGAAGGCTGGGCCTCAGCCAAAGAGCTCACTTCATGATCTATTTAACAAAACCAGTATTTTATTTTTTTACTCAAAATCATCTACTGGGCGTTTATACAAGAAGCAGTTTGTACCTGAGGATGAAGGTATGACACTGGGGACAGTGGGGGCAGGGGAGGTGCCAAGGGGCACTGGCATTTAGCCTGCCCAGTTCTTCTGAAAACCCTGCTTTGCAGCAATCTAGACCTTTTGAGCACCTGAAACCTTGAATATCTGATGGGAAGCCCTGTATTTACATATCAAAATTACTGATATTTAGATCATTTTGATTTAGATCTTTAAATATTTATTTTTCAGAGTAAATCAATATCGATAAATTAATGAGAATACATGTATATATAAAATACCTGCTACAGAATAGCTGGGAAATAGCTGCCTCAGACCTAAGCCACGCATTACTATTTTATTTTATTTTATTTTATTTTATTTTATTTTATTTTATTTTATTTTATTTTTTTATTTCAGTACTTACTTTTCATCCTAGTGTCTTTCTACAAAAAGAGGAAAGTAGGACACTGGATCATTTTATGAATGGATAGTTTTTCTAAGAATATTGCTTATACCCGTTATAGTTCTCTACTTACTGTAACACAGTAAAGCTTCCACTAAAGACATGTGCAATGGGAGAAATTGTTAATCCAATTATCCTTTTCTTTATCATACATCCTACAATAAGATTTGTGTGGCTGGATCCTCAGTCCTTCATTGACCCAAGTGCACAATAAGCTCTCAGATGCTTCTTTGGGCCGAGAAGTTAGTAACCAGCTACAGGGAGGTCTGCTCTGAGATCCTGGTCTCCAATAGGCCGGGGTTTTGGTGGACAGTTAGTTCTGTGGGATTCTTTCTCTCCAAAGTGCTTTAATCTGGACACCACAAAGTGCAGGTGGACAGAATTAGTTTGGCAAATCAAAATATCCATTTGCATCTGTTTGCCTGGGAGGGGCCATCGTATTATGGAGATGCAGAGAATAACAAATACTGCACTACCCACATCCTAACTGAGAATGTCAAGAGGAGGGACGACCTCGGGGGTGAGTGTCTGCAACCCCTTCTGGGCTCCAGGAGACCTGGACTGCTCCAATTTACTGCACTGGGCAATGAGGCTCCTCAAATCGGAGGCAAACAAACCTTTTCAACCATTCCAGTGCATCTGACAATACCATCTCCTAAACTTTTGGATACGCTGCAAAAAGGAAGCCTTCTCAGTCCATATTTTTACTCCTCCACCAACCCCACGCTGAGCTGCAGTCCCTCCTGCCCCACCACCAGCAGGCGACCACAGAAATTCTGCAGCTGATTTATAAACTCTTCATCACACCACCCACACGAAACCACGCAGATTAACAATAATGCAGAAGCTTAAAACTGCCCACCTTAATTATAAAATATTTAGTTGTTCCTTTAGGGGAGTAACCACTCCAGAACCACAGTAAGAGAGGGAGAGGGACCAACAGAGCCCACAAACGCACCGCACAGACCAGGCCAAGGGAAGGTTACTTCACTCGGTAAGGGCTTTTACCCGATCTAGACTAATTTGACATATTTTAAGATAACCATTGCACCGTATGAGAAATGAGGAAGTCGCACCTCGTTATGCTGGAATGCTGCTGGTTTCAAACAACTGCAGAAATGTGTTCAGAAAATGTACAAACGCAAGGAGTACACAAAACCTCCGAGAAGCATTCAGGGGTACAGTCCTGCTTTAAAATTTAAGGCACAAACTCCTAAGGGAAAATGCCAGAAAAACAACTCATGTTTTCTCTCATGCAAGTATTAAAAGTGAACTAAGATTTGCTTAAAATCTTAGCATACCACAGTGCTACCCTCTTTCTCCTCCTGCTTTTGCATCACTACAAGAGCACCAGAACCCCCCAAAATACAGCGAGGCACCTTTCCCCCGAAACAAACCGTCAGGGCTTGAGCGTAGGCACCCCCAAAAAAAAAAAACACACAGAAAATGGAGAGAGATCCAGCTCACCTTGAAGTCCGTTTCCATTTGCACTGGTGCAAGATGGTGGAGGAGAGGCTTGGGGCCTGACAACGGGAGCAAAGGCGCTCTTTTGTTTCACTGCAGAGATGACATTGGCAGGTGAGAATGAGAAAATGCCGTGTGTACTGCTACAGTTTGAAGGGAGGGTGACCGAAGAGGCTGCCATGGTAGGGCTTGACGGCACTACTGCAATAAAGCAAAAATAATCAGGACTCAGATTGAGGTTTTCACGGCAAACACGGAAAAAGAGAGTGATAGGGCCTTGCCTCTTAATATATATATATATATATATATAAAAATATATATAAAAAAAAAATGAAATGCCTTGGCTTGGCCACTCTCTGGATAACAGGCAAACTCTTTTGTGTTGGACTTTTGTTACAAATTGCGCAGTCCAATTTTTGTTCGTTTATTTATTATTTTTTTTCTATCTGAGATTGGCACAAACAGATCAATTTATTATTTTCATTTTTACGTCCAGCCTCCAGAGTCACCCCTCCTTTTATCCAGTAGCTCACAATATAGGAAATCAAAACAATGCAAGTATTTGATTTTGTAGTAAATATGAATCTATATGATGATGTGTTACCAAAAATAGACACTTACTGCCGTAAGGAGAGTTAGCTGAGGAGCCATTAAGAAATCCAGGGGAACCTGGTACACCTAGATTGGGCATGCCGGCATTGCCATATCCATTCATGCTATTGCTGACTGTGTTGTAATTGGACTGCTGAGGAGTACTGCTGGGAACATATCCTCGCGGGGAAACACTGCTTGTGTTGCGACTGTAACCTACTGTGTTAGAAACCCCCCCACCCCAAAAAAATAATGTTATTTTATAATGTAGACTTAGGGCTGGGGGGTTTCCTCATGCAGCATATATTACACAGTTTTAATTGATTGCACAGCTTTGCTCTAAGTTGTCTCTCACTGCCCTATCAACTCTTGCAGTTTGAGATAACCTTATCACGCCAACCCTACTTAAATCATCCGCGAGCACTCTATGTTGTCTCTCCTCTTAGCACAGACAGCCAACAAAAGCTCTCTTCGATCCAGCTGTGGCAGGTGCCTTCACGTTTGTCTTTAGGAGCAATTATCAACAGGCTCGAGTCCCGCTTTGGACCAACGCGCTGAATGAACTTTCAGCCTCCCCAGACCTTCAAATGCCATCGCTGACAAGAAAAACTTTTTTTTTTTTTTGGTTGCCGTGATTTACTTTAAAAGGCTGTTTTGGGGTCTTCATTTTATGACTGATATTTTTATACTAACAACAGGCTCGTACTTTCGTAATGTGTAGCCATCGGTGAAAACTAATTCGAGATCAAGTACAGAATTTTATAAGGCTTATTAGCTTGGAAATGCATTAAAAGACAATCTTTTTAGAAGAGGAAACATAGCAGAATCAGGATTTTAAACAACAATTTGTTCCTATCTGAGCAATCAATTTAATAATTATGTTGCAAGCAAAAAATATGGGTTTGAACATATCTAATAATCCTGTTTCCCTCCTTTCATTAGTATCGAAATTAATTTTAAATGCAATATGCTACATGCATTTTCAATTACAACAAGTAAATTAAATCAACTATTACTTTTATTAGTAACATATATGTCACACATGCCTATAAACAAAGTATTTTAAAATCACAGACATCCAATTAGATTTATCTGTGTAAATATTCCAAAACCAGGTGGAGATACCTAGGTATAATTATTTTATTAAAAAAAAAAAAAAAACAAACCAAAAAACCAAACACATTTTATATTTACTGTGAATAATAAAGAGCTTTCTACACTTTGCCAATTATTTTTTTTTCTACTGGAGATGCTTTATGATAAACAGTAAACGGAAGAACAGGAAGAATTAAATATTATGAGAAAGTTAAAGACAGCATTGCGTTACACACTGAGACCTACAAGTCAGGGGAGGAAGAAGAGGCAGAACACAGCCGTGACATCAGCTCACATCAACAGGCACAGGCCAAAAAAGCAGCCGATAACGGGAAGGATTAACTCTTGAAATCCCACATACCTTGGTCGTTGGCTTGCGATGTCTCGGAGACGTTGACGGCGAGCTGGCTGCTGAAGGAGTTCACCCCCATCATGCCGGTGTGGGCAGGAGTGTTGGCTAGAGTGGGGATCTGGTTGTGATTGCGTGGCACGCTGTATAACGCCTCGGCAATGTCAGCTGCTCGTTTCAGGATTATTTCCTGGAAAGACATAAACCGAGCCCTGACAACTAAGAAACTGATTTGCGCAAATACCCCAAGACAAAATTTAGGGAAGAGATTGACGTGAAACACTAGTAAGG
>BJBW01006908.1:49907-52407 GCA_004320125.1 Scolopax mira
CAGACGTGGAGAGCCAAGCAGCAGTGATATCATTAATACGTCTATCAATCCAGAGCCGGAGACGCTGGCAGCAAAAGCCCTATGGGTAATGATATTGATGGCGCGGGTTCTTCTGGAGGTAAAACTTGTTCTGCTGGAGCTCAACCCGCAGGAACAAAAACCCCCTCAGCGAAACGCCCCGCATTTGAAAAATCTTTCGGTCTGTCTCCAATTATTGTGACAGCGAATACCTGATATGAGTTGCTGGCACGCTCACAAATTAAAAGAGAAACCTAATGATATTGCTTATGCTCATGCTGAGCATTAAAAGGTAATGTCTAAAAGGTTTTATTGTGTTAATAAAACTCAGAGGTGGTCAAGACTTGATGCACGCAGGAACAGAATACAAAATAATCAGTCATAATGTTACGACTTCATTTTTCATTCGTGTTTTCAAGTTTGCCTTGAAAATCAGAGATTGCACGGAAGGAAAAAAGACAATATTATATCAAAGAAAGGGAAAAATTATAAGCATGACTTATCTTTAATGTTTTACATCAAAATGAAATTTCTGTGATATGTGTCATGTGCATAAACAACACAGGCAGCTTTTGTCTTTGTTGAATTTAAATGAAAAGTCCCTCTAGATATTAATATGTGGACTTCATTTGTTAGCCTGCTAAGTCAGGGACTTATAACAAAAGCTTTGTAAACAAAAGATTAAACTGAATCGAGCTTTAGAAAATGAAAGGAAAACAAGAGTCAAATAATCACAGATCAGAGTGGGGCTGCTTAGATTGAAATCACTACAAGCTACTGGAGTGGAAAATGTTTAATTGAACTATTTCATTACGCAGGAAGTTTATGTCCCTCTTGTAGAATCCAAAATATTTGTATCAGAAAATCCATTCTCCCTTAAAATACTCTCTTGCAAGTATCACGGGCGATCTCAAAAATTGTTGATTAACTTAATGGCAAGGAATTAATGTGGAAAACAGGTCAAATTTAAGAATGAAGGTTGCTGGATTCTGCAGCTTGACATACCTACCTAAGAAGTTGGGAGTTCTTACGTGCCATTGTTTTACAAGTGATAAGCGGTACACAGCATCACTTAGCATCATCTATTACATTAGGAAAAAAAAAAAAAAAAGAAACAAATGCTTTTTGACTCTTTACTAACCTTTGGTAACCTTTCGGGATCACCTGGATGTCGTGGGATAACTTTCTGCAACCTCTGAAAGCCATAATCTATGGTTGGTTCATTAAGCGCTAGAACATAAACAGATGAGTCAATTTAAGCAGCGTATATTAATAAAGATGTATCTCTCAACAACTGTTTGTGAGCACAAATTTACACACAATGAGCAATTTTCTTCCAAACCTTATCACAGCTGCAAACCTCATTTTACAATCTGTCCTGAGGAAGGGATTTTTTTTTATTTTTTTTTTTTTTTCCTCGTCTTCACAAAGCAATGATTACTTCTATTTATAATTAGACTGGAAAATAGTCAAAGGGTTATCCAATATATTGGGAAAATGGTAGCACGGTAACAAAGTTACAGGTCTTGAGGCCATATATAGCAATCACTACAGTCATGATATGATGTCTGCATCATGGGCTGCTTTCTATACTGGCTGTGGATTTATGGGAAACTGGCAATTATGACATATGTCCAGCTATTGCTAGCTTCAGATTTATCCCTGTGGTCCTTTTTTGTCTAGCATATTGCCTGAGCACAAACCAGGCAGGAGGAGCACTTAATCTTGCAAAGCTTTAATAATCTGTGAATGGCTGACTACAAACTGATGTAGAGCACTATCATTCTACAGCTGCAATCCACTAGCCTCATGAAATTGCAGGCCACAAATAGTAATTAATCTTTTTATCCCTCAAATTGTAATTTTGACTATGAACTGTGCTTGGTCATAAATCAGCAGCACATGCTGCTGTGTACAGTGCATGAATCATGATCCTGACTCAGTTAGACTGCACACATTGTGTTTAACAAGCTTTATAAGGAGTCATAGGGCTTTATTATAGCTCTGCCTGACTCAAACAAAAACTGAGCCTGGAGGCCCAAGGACTAGAGTTAAGATGAAAATACTTATTAGAGTATATTACTTCTTGATGTAGATATCGTTTTCAGCAGAGTAACTCCATGGTGCATGGCGCTACATAAATCAATGGGTTTTCTGAGACTAATAAGAACTGCCTCCATCTATTCATTACTCAGCCTGCAATTTAGGCCATCACTCATTAGTCAGCATGTAATTTGATGATTAACACCGTACAACTCAGCAGGTTTGCGGAGCGCGAGCGGACACAAAGGCTACAACTTACTGGAGGAGAGGGGCAACGTAACATTTGAAAATGTTATCCGAAATAATTGGCCGACATTATTATCAAGTGCTTCAATTATTTGTGTAAACACGCGCAGTACATCTTGTAATCAATGCGAGGAGGCTCACACGCATGCACTCAATAACACGACAGAAAGTTGAAGACTGCAATATGATTTGA
>BJBW01006908.1:59907-62407 GCA_004320125.1 Scolopax mira
GTACTTAAGAGACGAAGTATGAAGTAGTGAATGGAAATCAGTTAAACCCACCTGCAGTACAGGTGGTGAGTTGGGTAACCAGAGCAGACCACATCCCACACTTCAATCTGAAAAGAGTTTGTCAGGTAAAATATCTGTGAATCTACCATGATTTAAAGACACAGAGCGAGCAGATAATGAGAAATTAAGGATCCCACCAGTAAGAAGCCAGATCCTGCCAGTCGTTAGCAGGGGCTTGGCAGCTTCCAGTGCAAAGGGGAAGGAAACCTGTATGATATCTGATTGCAAATGCTCCAGCCATGCCAAGGAAGCACCACAGTCTAATACACATGTAACTGTAATAAAACATGGCATTTTATGAGAACAACATGATATGACTAACAGGACAAAATATTCTGCTCCAAAAAATAAGGCATATCGCTGATTTGGTAAAATGTTTCACTACATCAAAGCTGCAAAAATGTTACATTTCAACTGTTTAATACTCTAAGGTATTTTGCTAATTAAGATATATTTTACTGAAATTAACTGAGATAGCATCTGGTTTTGTATTTGTGGTATTATTTGGGAGTTTATTCCTCTGCTAGGCCTCATAGCTGAATAAATACCTCCTTCTACAGACAGATCCATCTCCTTCTTGCTCCCCCATGCAGGCTTTAAGAGAATTCTGCTGGAATTCTGCTACCAGAGCCTGCAAGCAGAGAAATTCCTCCTGGCTGAGAGCCCCAGCCCCGTGCCACATATCAGGGTTAGGAGGAGCTGCATCCGCCCCTGCCTGAAGAGCTGATGGAGCTGATGAGCATCAGCTGCCATAGAAACCCGGAGGAGGCATCTCCGCTCCTCGAGCAGGAGGGGGCACGACCAAAGGCCAGGGCTCTTCTGAAATACTGGAATTTCAGGGATTCTGCTGAAAATGGTGCGTGATCACAGCACGTGGAAAACCTGATCGTTTGCCCGTCCTCGCCAGCTTAGCTCCTCAGAGGTATTTATCCACCTCAGAACCGTATGAAATCGGTGATGCTTGGGCAAACATCTGTAAGAGCCGGCACCCGGCACGGCTCCTCTCCCTTTGCGCTTGGCAGCGATCACCCAGCCTAAGAATATAATACTGCAATATTTAAATGTAATATTTAGACAAATAGGCTATATAATCAGATCCCTAATATCGCCCAACGTAGCTTTTACAACAATATTCCTCTGGCATGTCATAATTTTAAACAATAATGTATCTTACTCAACGTTGTGAAATCTCTGTATTACCTGTGGATATTGGGAAAAAAATACCTCAAAGAACTAACTGTATTCAACGAGTCTATAAAAAAGCTTTATTAAATGCTAAAGCACAGTGGATGCTACAACTTTAAAATTAGAAAGCCCATACTATTAGTATTCTAATTGTTCAGAATCATGTGAAACTATTAGTTTAGTTTCCAATGACTATTTGAAAATACCTATGAAGTATGAAATAAAAATATTTTCATATACTAAATTTATTTAGCTTAGAGAAAACTGAAAATGCTGAAGGTGTTTAATCAGGTACCTAACAAGATTAAAGAACAGTTTTTTGAGGAGCCATGTTGCACATCCATCTATAAGGAGATCTTTTCAAGATTGTGTAAAAAAATATTCCTTTCTTTCCCCACTTAATATTTGTATATGTTGAAAATTGTGTAATTAAAAATATAAAACTATCCAGTCCTTTTTTCCAGCTTAGAAATAGGATTTACAAAAAAAATAAGAAATTCAGGAAGTGTGGATTGTTAACGTAGCCATCTGCATCCCCCCACCAGCCCGCTCCACGTGGCCATGGCCACTGGACGTCCACCAACAGGAGTAGGTCCTGTCCCAGAGCATCATCCCACACCGGGGACCAGCATCACCCCAACACGTGTGATGGGGGACACCAGCTCTACCAAGGAGCTCTGCTCATCACCCAACTTTGCGTGGTTTCAGTGAAACTTTGTGTGTTTAAAAATCAATAGTCATCTACGGTCCTGTGAATAACAACCACATTGACTAACAACTCTTGTGGAAATACCTGTCTTCCACAGGCTTAGAAAACGGGTTTAAAAAAATGTCTAGAAACAATGGATTTTGTTAAGAAGCTACATATGGACAACGTCTTAGAAATTGTTTTAAAATATAAATAATAGTGGGCATCCCAAATATTTGGGATTTTTATTTGATTTTTTTCTTTAGCAAATTGCATTCACTACAATTGTGATATTTACTTTAAAATAAAATAAAATTGAGGCTTCAGGGCCATGCCAATGTCTTTAAAACAACTTTCATGAATATCACTTGGCCAAAAACATGTGTCCATAAGACTCAGAGTTCCCAGCAACTAAGGTTTGACAGGAAAACACTACCAAGCTTGTTAATTATAGCAGTAGCACTGTAATACACAGCAGTGTAAGAAGTTCCAAAATACAATAATCTCATTATTCTTATTAACCCTGAGCTTCTGGGCATTTTCCTTATTTCCATGTTAAGTTAGACT
>BJBW01006908.1:64907-67407 GCA_004320125.1 Scolopax mira
GACCACCCTCCAGCCCCCGACAATTGGGGGTCATTTCTTTAATTCGACCAAAGAAGTCACCAAAATCAGGGTGACGGGAAGCAGCAGGAACGCGCGGGTGAAAGCCAGCTGCCCTACGAGTTCCAGGTGCCAAAGAGTCACTTCAACATACTTTGGGTGGGATGAGGCTCCCTTCCTTTGCTTGGAAATCGTTATGCAAAATACACACTTAGAGAAAACAGTGACGCGGTGACACAAATACCCTGTAAATACAGAACTGCTGCTCCTCTCAGAGTAAACTCACAGAAGCTACAGAGCTTAAAATATGTGTAGAAAAGTGCAATTTTATCTGTAACGTAATTTCATTTAGAAGCATACAAATCACAATTTGCCATAATCAAATAACACTGCAGCGCTTATATTCTAATTAAAAAATAATCTCTGATATTTAATTTGGAAACCTGGAAGACTTTAGCAGCAAAATTATGGCTACAACCTGCAGAAACCACTTGATTTTCTTGGACAAATAAGAGAATTTTTCAGGGAGCGCTTTTAAAATTATTATTAAACAAGTAAACAATGCACTGTTCGATATATATTAAAACGAGCATTGTACCCAGTTATTAATTTGCACTATTCACTTTTAAATGCAGCAAATACCTCATTAATTTAATTTTAGGTGCCCACCAGTTTATATTGCATTTTACAGTCTAGAAGGCAATTTACTATTAACTGGCAATTACATACAGAATGATTGTTAATTCTGCTCCTAAGTGCTAGCTGCTTGAAAATTGTTATCTCTCTCTAATTTTTGACCTTCTTACAACAGGGGTGAGGTACACTGGGAATACAAAGGACTAGTAGAGAAGAGCTGGACATGTCATTTGTGACTCATTCTTTTAATTCACCGTGCTAATCAACTGAACTGCCACAGTCTCCCAAGGTAATTGTATCTTTATAATAGTTGAAAGCAGCGGGCAAAAAGGCAGGGATAGATGGGGAAAGGCCCTGCCTCCGCCTGCTGAGAGACGGCGCGCTCCTCCTCCGGCGTGAGACTAATGGGGGCTTTTCAGAAAAATCTGGAACTTTCATATCTCCGCACCCTGATCATTTAATGTCTTCAACTTCTCAGCTCACAAAGGCTTTGTGCACCACACTACACTCTTGTTTCATTATTCCGCAGCCTTGTTGCCCTATGGTCTACCTCCTGCCGGGAAGGTTAAATGTTAGAGTGCCAAGCCAGACTGCAAGCATGGTGGGACACTGATGGGAAACAGATGCCCTGGGGATCCAGCCCCTCCCTCCTCCAGGGCTACATCATTTTCGTTTTCTGAAATACAGTGAGGCTTGGCTTTGCTCTCAACGGCAGCTCTAATTTCCAAAGACTATCTCCGTCGCCCTATCACTCCTGGATAAAGCAGAGCAGGCAGAAGTTTCTCCGTCAGGCAGGCGCTGGCTTTATCTTTTGGGTTTTTTTCTTATTGCTGGGGAACACAGGCTTTTGCCTCCCTCAGAAGGTGTTTTGAATACATATTCCCGCTAAAGTGTTGTTAGCAATGCAACTTTATTGCAATTTCATTCCAGCGGGGGAAGCTCCTGACTTTCTCATGATTCTTTTGAACATCTTTACTTTGCAATGAAGACAAAAGATGACCCCAGGAACGAAGAAACAAATGGCTTTTCCTTACGGTTTTCAAACGTATTTGCGTTTACACATTAGAAAGAAGTTCATAACAGCAAAAATTTGCCAAATCTGCAAAATTTGCGCACCTAAGAAATCAGTTTAAGACATGACTGCAAAGCGATCCCAAATTCCAGGACTGTGCAGCGGGAGCCAGACCATCATCTGGTTCAAATCTGCGGCGCTTCCCTGTGTGCAATGGAACCGCACCAGCTCGCAACCGCTAAAATAGCTGGAACTCAAGGCTGAGGCTCCTAATTCATTCATTTTTTTATTTCGCTGAACACTCATCTGAGCTCCACAGTCGTCCTTGTCAGGACACCCCGCTGAAGCCTTGCAGGGGCTGGGTTCATACCCCGCACTTTGAAGGCTGCAGCCCCACCGGCGGTGACCACCTCTGCCGAAGACAACAGAACAGCACCCACGTTCCAGATACGTCAGCACCAGATCCACCACCACCCCGTTTGGTAACTCTGGTAGCGACCCAACTGGAAAGATTCAGAAATATTCCCTCCCCTGCCAGGCAGGAGCGAGGCCCCCAGGTGTGAACGCGAGCACTGGTTCTGCTCAGGTTGTGATTTATTTGGGGACGGATGGAAGATAAGCACCACCTCCACTCAGAAGTTCATTTCCACGATAGACCTTACACAGACAGAAAAACATACCCTCGGTGCATAACTGTTTAAAAAGTCCTAGCTTAAAACTACACAGGAACACACTTTTCCCATTAGATCTAAATTAATAGATAGAAACAGTTGCAGTCTAGTGGGAAAATATTCATCAAAATGCACATCATCTGCACATCATCTGCAATCTGCATTATCTACCCAATAAGCAGCA
>BJBW01006908.1:72407-82407 GCA_004320125.1 Scolopax mira
AGTGACAAGCAAAAAAAAAAAAAAAATTAAAAATTGGTTCTACTCGGCTGTGCCGGGAGGTAGAACAATTGTTTTTTCCTCCGGTTGTATTCAACTACTGTAAATAATTTGCCGTGCTTTTTGTGAGCTCAAAGGATTCAATGGCAGCCTTCCACAGTAGCAGCAGGGGGAATTAGTTTACTTGGAAACGATCTGCGAGTGTGTGTATATACTGCTGGTGAATATTAGATGATTGGATAATGAGGTGTTAGCAAGGAGAGGCTACAGAGAAGTAAATATCTGTGGTTTTTAGCGGGCACTTTCCTCTAAAGAATGTTCTACTAACGGGAAGCACACCGTCCTGGGTGGGAGACACGGCTCCACGGGGCACGGGGACACAACTAACTTGAAGCACGACATAAACACTGTGGCTTCAGGCAGGGGATCAGCATCCAGACCAGGAGGAAACAAAGATTTTTCGAGCGAGGAAGGGTACGATTTGGGGAATTTTCTTTGTGGTCAACGCCGTCCCTGTCGGAAGAGGCTGGAGCTTGTTTGACTCCATCAAGACCCCGAGAAGATGTAGGGGCTGATCCCAGCAGGAGCAGAACCGGTGGGAGAGGCTGATTTTCCCAGCGCTGCCCAGGCTCCCAGGACGTTCCTCATGTTCCCCATGGGGTCTAAAACCCCAGCTCCCCCTCCCCTCCCACATTCAAGGGCATTTTGATTCTCTGCCACCCCATTGCAGGAGTCGTTACTTGGGGTTATTCAGCCACTGTTACTAGAAGTAGGACTTCAAGAAGCAGCGGCCAGATTTTCACATTCGCTTGCTTTCTCAACTGAGCGTTTACGGGAGGTAAGGCAAAGAGGATGCAGCGCCCTATTTTTAATGTTTAAATAAGGCAAATCAATTGCCATACCGCAGAAATTTAAAAAAAAGAGCTATGGGTTGGTGGCACTGATGTAGATTTTCTGCAGCATGTAAAAGCGGCCTTTATGTTCTGAGCGATATGTTCTGCTTAGAGTCAAATTCTTCCCGTGCAGCTTACCAAAATAAATACTTGTTTTTTGCTAAGATCATAATAGCTCATTAGAAGAGGCTGAGTTTGGACCTAGACTAAAACCTAACACCACAGGGCTGAGCATGCTTACTTGAACCTATAATGTTGCTAGTTCTCGCTCTCTGGGGAAGGAGAGGACTAGGGGAGAGGATTCAGCCTTCTTAATTGTGAACCTCATTAGTGACGGTTGCTAGGCAAAACACACACCTACTTTCAGTGCATATGACAGAGATAAACAATACGTCATAGACCATAATGACTCTGGTGCTCAGGGCGACCTTTAATTATTATATTTTTGTTCTCTTATACCTTAGTTATTAATGCAGAAAAACAAATTAGTTTGGGGTGTGTGGACTGCAGCAGATTTGTAAATCGTTTTCCATTTTTTGATGTCTAGATCGTATTTCCTTCTGATAATTGTTGCTTCCCTCATTCATTTCTCTGTGTGCCCATTGGTAAATACTATTTGAAACGTAAAATGACAATGATTGTATTAGCAGCTTAGTATGCTGTTATTACTTTAATTAATTTTATTAGTGTAAAAAGGCATGGTCCTGTCAATATGTTAGTAACAACTCACAAGGGGAGCCCCATGGAACCTGATGCACGTGGCCTGGCCACGCAGCCACACGCCAAATGGCAGTGGTTTTGAGGAATCTAACTCTTCAAGAACTGAAGATGTATTTGATCCCTACGCATTTAATCTTTGGTCCGCCCTGAAGTGATCAGACAGTTGGATAGATGATTATTGTAGGTCCCTTCCAAATGACAATTGTTCTGTTCTATTCTATTCTATTCTATTCTATTCTAAATTTTATTAAAAAACAGGTTACCCAAGAGCCGGTTTGTATCTGGTTTGTATCTCTACGTTGGTGCATTTTACAGTGTGAACCAAGCGATTTTCAAATCTAAATGAGTATTTGGGGCTTTGGGGAGGATAAATACATATGTGCACAGGTACGAGCGCAGCTGCAATTGTGTGGGAGTGATTCGGAGGCTGATGGGCTCCAGAAAGATAGTATATCACAATTCTGGATTTTCAGAGACACTTTCCATTCTCCTCTTCATCTCAGACTATCTTCTTTTAGCAGTTCAGGCAAGAAGTCAATCACATTGAGTCAGTCTGAAGAAAAACATTTTATGCTGTTTTTCTCATACAAACCCCCTCCTGCCGTAATCTGCAGTAAGGGCCAGCCACAGGAAATTGACCTCACAGTAAATTCTTTACAGATTCGGTCATGTTTTTACCATCCACTTAAACTTGCATACATAACCTGAGACTGCACCTCTGGATCAAGGAATATGACAAGCCAAAATAAAATCAAGTCAAATTAAATAGCAAGAAAAAGCTGCAAGCAAAACAAGACTGAAAAAAAAATAATAAATAGAAAAAAGATGAAAAATTGGTTGTGACTGCAAAACTGTAAGTATTAAATAAAGAAAGAAGTCAGAAGCAAATTCAGGAGCGACCGTATTCTGGTTGACAAGGGCTGAGAAATACTAATGGACGTTTTTAATGGGTGGTTTGATGGATGAGAGAAGAAATTATGTAAAAGTAAAATGTAGTAGTGTATCAACATAAAGTACGATGCCAAAAAAAAAAAAAAGGAAAAAAAAAGCATTGCAAATAAAAAAAAAAGACATGTAAATGTGTGCCTACCATTTTCCAGATAAGAAGGGGCCGTACCTTCTGAGGGGTCAAGGCGGCGAGCCCGCCTCCCGTGTTTGGAATTGTTGTGTACAAACATGTTGTCTGAGACAGCCAGCACGTGGCCATCCACATTGACTGTTGTTGATACAACAACCTGCAAGAGAAAACAAACACAAAAAAATCCAAATTTAAAAACAAAACAAAACAAAAATACCCAACAAACCCCCGCATGTTTTCACAAAGGCGGATACAGAATCTACAGCGTCTTCTTTTAGGACCAAACAACATCACGGCCCCTTCCTTTTTGCTTTAAAGGAAGTGAGTGACAACTCTGAATACATCTGTGTTTATGTGGTGAACACTGGTGATTTTTAACTCACAATTGTTTCTCTTCAGAACCTGCTACACTAATTAGAGTTTAATCTCCTATTATGCTAACAAATGAATTCAATTCAGGGAAATATTCTTCTAGCCATTAGTTTCAGAAACACCCCTCTAGCCACTCATTTTAAAAGCTGCTGTTTTGATTGATCTGTTGATATATTGATTAGATAGTTTATCTAATTAAAATTTGTTCACTTGAGACTGTCTTCAAATGAAGGGTTGCGAGGATTCCAAATAAAAAAAAAAGCTTAATAAATCAGGAACCATCGTAACTCCCCATTTTTTCTTCAGTAAATGATCTCCAGGTCAGTTTTACAATTACATTTAATGTCTGATAATGAACTTTTTTGCATCTGAAAAGACCCGAGTTGAATATGAATAGTGAAAGTGTTTTCAATCCATGAAAAGTATCCCTTCTCAAGTTCATTTGGATGGTGATTGACCCTGGTATGTCAATGGAATTTCCTCCTTTATTTTTGAGTGAAAGGCTCCTATTCTTGTGTCCAGGTTCAGAGTCCGGCCATAGAAGAGATGATGGATAGGGCCTTCTTTGGCTTCCAGCTGCTTCTCAGTAGAAAATGGAAAAGGAACATATGCAAAAAGCACAACCTTCCCGATAAAAACACCTACACAATGGAGCTGTGAAACTCCATCCGGAAACGGTATCGCGTGAACACGAGCCAAAGAGGAAACCGTGAGATGCGTTTGTACAGAACACGGGTCGCTGTTATCCCAGAGAGATATTTACATCTCATTTGAATACTCCAGCACGGGCCCTGTGGTGTGGGTTCCAGGTTTTCTAAGCAAAGCAATCACTGTGGCATTGTCTTTGGGGTTTAATGTTGGTAGAGTCCATAAAGGCAACGGCTACGTTGGGCCTTACCAACCCTGCCGGGGATGGTGGCAACAGCCAGCACACATTTGAGCTTTCATCTTCTATTTATTTCACCTTCGGGTATAACAAACACGATCGCCAGGGTCCTCACACCAGCTCCTACACCCAGGCACTTAATGAACAGAAATTGAAGGGGTAAACCCAGCCTCCTCCTCCTCCTCCTCGTGCCGGGAGCATCAGAAGGAAATTCTTGTCGGCTTCTCTGTTTTGGATCACCTCTGATCCCATTTCTTATTCACAGCCCATAATTAGCTTTCAGCCATCACAACGGCACCTTTGCTGTGCATCCCTCCTCCTCCTCCTCCTGGAGACAGCCATCTGCGGTACCCGTCGGAGCAGCCCCAGGGCAGCTCTGCTCCGCTCTCCTGCCTTCCTCCTCCCAGAATTGGACACCGTTCCCTCTCCTCGACATCCACCTCGGGGGAGCCACGGAGGTTGTTGCACACTCACCTCGGCCACCGAGCTGCTGCCAGGCCACTGGCCTGTCTGCTCTCGCTTTTAACGAGATTTCGCAGGCTTTAGGAACCATTGGGAAACGTACACAGGTGGTTTGCAGCAAAGATTTCTGGGTTTGGCTCCTAGAACATAGTATATTAAAAAGACAAAGAAAGGTGCGTATAAAAATGACAACTATTTTTGTTCTGTCATGTATATATAGGTCAGTCACCAGGGGAAAATACCGCAGTTCAGCAAAGGAAAGTAGACACGCTACGCTTTGTTCTAGCAGCTTATTCCTGCAGCACCTCAAGAAAGGTGCTGAGACAGTGAAACCAGTTAAAAATATTGTTGGAGATCTGACATGCTGTTAAGTCCAGTTAAACCTTCTGAGAGGCAGGGAGATTAGCTAAAGAGACCCCAGGAAGTCTTTCTAGTGCCCACTGGCTCCATTGTCGCCCACAAGATCACTCATGACGGATGCTTCATTTAGTCATCGGTGAGACAAAGAGGACATTTCCACTCATTCCAGGTTTGACCTTCTGTTCTGTTCAGATGGATCAATATCACCAATGCCACGTGAAGCCGAGATGCATGAAAAATGGAGACTTGGCTCTATTGTTTTGAAGAATTATTATTTTTTTTTCCCAGCCACAGATCTTCTCTGTTGGCTGGCTCAAGGGTGCTGGCTCCGCCGGTTGGTTGGCTGTGCATGAAAACAGATGTCACATGTTTTCCTCTAACAAGTTGAACCACGAGTTATTCTTCTCAAAAACACCAAAGTTTTGAACATCTCAATACTAGTTTATTATTAGCCTCGAACATGAATCATTGTGAAACATTTTGAAATAAGAAGCATATATTTCCTAACAAGCATTTCAAATGACCCCAAACACGGAGGAAAACCATTTGTCCGTCACATCAGCTGTCTCTCTGCAGTGTTATGATTCACCACAGGGTATTTCAAAGGCTGTAAGAAGAAAGTGAAGTATTAAACATTTTCTAACACAACTGGAATAAAAATACATGGGTTGGACCACCGCTGTTGGATTTATGAGTTGTGAATGTGGAAAACCTCCACGTGAGATCCAAACTCCCCTGCGCTCCACGGTCATGGCTGCTGGTAAGATTTGGCCACTTGGCCTACATGTGGACAACCTCAGCAGGTGGGAGCACACACCACACTACTATGCAAGGGTGGAAAAACAGGGAAACATTTCCAGAGAGACTCACTTTCTTCAGCACTGATCCATTGGAGCCCACTGCAGAACTCGGTGAGTCCCAACAACAAGCATTTAAATCAGTGAGGGAACCATAAAATACCACAAGAGATTTATTTTTTTAAAGTCACTCAGCATTGGAACTACACTAAATAGAAGCACTAATACTGTTTTTTCATTAAAAAAAGCTCAAGATGAAGGTGTGTGTAAGTTTTTTATATATCAGTTATTCTTTAAGAGGGATCTGTACCTGGAATCTTCGCATATCTCGCGGGTTGCCTGCATTCTTCAAACAGTTCTGATTGCACTTGAGGAAAAACTTTAGAAAGAATCTATAAAAATACAAAATTGAAATTTATTAGATTCATCAAAATGTAAATCCAATTTTTAAAAAGTTTAATAAAATTTAATCATAAATGGTTATACCCGAAAGAATACTGGTAGTGAAATATTACTTTCCTATTAGTTAATGAACTTATTTTAAAGCGCAAGATCTCTGTTGTAAACAGAACATTATTGCCAGGGAAAGGCAAATTTATATTTTTAATTTTTCAACAACTACAAATGTATTGACTCCAGGCCATATCCTTAGCTCGGTGTGGGAAAGTTGATTTCAGTGACTCATTGACTTCAAAGGCAATGACTTACACCAGATGAGAATTTGTCTCTATTTTTTTTAATATGTTTTATTTCTTCACAACTTATACTAGCAGTAATGACCTCTACATCGAAATATTCCAAGGTAATGAATGATCAATCTTCTGAAAAACACTTGGCGTTGCCTCCGGTTTGGAAACTCTCGCTATTCAAAGGGACTCGATCCAACTCCTGCTGACTCCGGGGAGATCCAGGCGGGATCTGCCCACCAGCAAGGCCCCGCTTCCCTCATTGTTTTTGAAAGGAAAGGAACATGGCAAATTAGGCCCTGTCTTACGACCTCTTCAACCTTTGCCAGCCTTTAACTGTGAGGAGTTACCAGGAGGATGGAAATCCAGATTATTTTTGCTGAGCCACAACCAGCAATTATTTCAGACTAATCCTCGTCATTGAGGCATCTCCCAACAACCAGTATTTTAGCATCGCCGCATCCCAATTCACAGCAAGCACCTATAGGAAGGGGAAAAGCTTGGAAAAGTGCAAATTCCTTTATGCTGCCTGCCTGTACCTGCTGGGCAACAAGCAGATACGGGATGTCTCCACCCCCCAGGCCATGCAAGGTGCAGGGATCCTCACCATCCTACCCTCGTGCAGGAGGATGTTCACAGCTTAATGCCTCTCCTTTTTCTTTATGTAGCTATGTTTTCCCATTTCATAATTTAAAAAGTGTTCTATAGGTCTGGTTTTCAGTTAATAACCGACAGCTAATGACAGGCAATGCTTGAGACTTTCTCTAGTCACCCAGAGTTTCTCAGATATACCAGCCCCAGCAACTTCATACATGTTGAAGAGTGAGGTTAGGAGGAGCTTTCCCATTTAGAATATCATAGAATCATATAGAATGGTGTGGGTTAGAAGGGACCTTAAAGATCATCCAGTTCCACTCCCCTGTCCTGGGCAGGGACACCTCCCACCACACCAGGTTGCTCCAAGTCCCCCTCTCTTAGCTCAGATGTTCACCTGAATTCAGGTTCTCTGGACACTGTTGCAGGGACACTATCAGCAACTCCATGAAACTGCACCTTTGTTGGCCACAACCTCACCCTAATTTTATCTGCCTTGATTTTGAGGGTTTTTTTGAGGGTCACCTGAGTATAGGCTAAACGTAACAGCATTTCTTGTCTGCACACCTTCCACCACACAGACCGCGATGATGCCAAGGACCAGCCGATGCCCACGTCAGTACAGGACCACCAGGCACTGGTGACAGCCCCAGGAGCTGGGGAGAGTCTCCGGCTTCACAGCTCCTCAGTGCCGCAGCCAGGCTGAAGAGGCACATCTTATCTATCTTTTTTTCTGATCTCAAATGGGTGTTGTGAGGCTTATTGAGCTAATGTTTGTAAATTGCTCGGAAATTCTCCAATGAATTGCACACTAGGAATGCTAAGTATTGCTCCTGGTGGATTGTTTTCATTGTGAAGCACTCGTGATGAATTGTTTCTACACAGAGAGCTCACATCCTGTCAAAAAAAAAAGGGCCATTAAGCACCCTTTCACTAAACGTCAACTGGAACTGATATTTATTCAATTATTTGGTGAAAAGGACGCACACTGGGTGAAATTGGACATCTTTAGGCTTACTAGGATGACCCTGGTAGTAGGCTAAATATTGAAGCCACAAAGCTGGGGTGAACACAAGCAACACCCATATTTCAGCTCTCCTACAACCCTGGATTCTGAGATATTTTATGTTTTACTCTGTGTTTTCAGAGAGTTCACAGAGAAGCACAGGTGGTATCAAGACAAGATTTTCAGAGGAAGCCAACAGAAGTTAAAAATCATGTTCTGCTCGTGCTGGGAACTTCTCAAAGCTTTCCAGGAGAAGAAAACTCACTTGATTGTCACTCTTGGCTGGCCAACAAGGACTGTGGGTGCTATGAACCCATTCCTACTCCAGAGGAACAGGGACAGACACCTTCCCTGAGAGCCCTGCACTCCCCAGACAAGATTTCTGTGACACGGCAAGAAGTAAGAGCTCGGTTGGGTCATCTCTCAAACTTTGTGGGTACCAACAGAACGAGAATGTAAGCCTTTCTCGATTTGCCACCCCCTGCTATATTTTGTACTGCACATGCAAATTGTAGTCTTTTTTAATAAATAGAGCCTTGCAGAACAGTCTTCCCAAATGTAGTAAGCTGTTCCTAAAATACCGATACAGGAGAAAATGCAGCCTGTGTGATGTTCCTTTGCTCTGATTTTTTTTTTCAGGCTGCTAGAAAGAGGACTGCTACCATCTTAATTAAAATGTATTGCCTACCACAAGACTTCACTATTTTAAGATAAAATTTACATCTTTTATTGACTCACCTCACCTATACACTTAGCTGGCGGTGCCTCTCAACGCCCATCTGCCATCCCTGTACAGTAAAGTCACTTGATATTCCACCCACCAATTTTTCCTAACAACCACTGTGCAATTAAACTCAACACGTTCTGTTGCGAGGTAAATTAGGCACACCTGCGGCCAGACTTCATTTGAACTGCATCAGAAAAAGGACCTAACAAGGTGAGAGCGTACCACAAAGTTATAGGCCTGTCAAGCAATTAGGTTTTCACTTCTGGGACATCCGCACAGTGCAATTATGCTACACATTACAACCTGGCTAATCTTCTGAACAAATGTCATGTCTCGGAGAAGCTAGTAAAAGCAGTTCATCTGCAAATGTGTCTGCTCTTAAGCCTCCACCTTATGCACATAACAACCTACAGGAGACTTTTTTTTTTTTTTGTGATATGAAAGATGTTTTCCTCCATAGAAGATTTCTTTAAACCCCGCAAGTGCCTTTTCATCCTTTTCACCTCTTCTTAACCTTTTTGAGAGGAGGTGTTGTAGCAAATAGACCAGAAAGACTTTTGTACTTGAATTTCAACGTTAAGCAAGAAAATATTTGGTATTATAAGCACTTTAAGTGGCTTTAGTGTGGTCTGATTCAACTTGTGTTTGGCTAAAGGAATATTTGTGGCAGAAACCTACCTATTACATCCTAGAAACATCATCAGTAAAGCGTATTTCCACCAGACACCGACCTGAAGTGTCATTCATGCAAATAAACCTCAGCAGGAAGTAAAAGTTTGATTCTTCTTATTTCAGGTACTGTGAGTGTCCTGGCGACAACAGCCTAAACCCAAATCTGCCCCGGTGATAGGTGAGATCCCTGGGAAGGAAGTCAGCCAAGACCTGCAGTGACCACCAGCCTCCACCCCTTTATCAAATAAGATCTTCCCAACGTCCCGCTCAAACCATAGAAAGGACAGAAAACTGCATCTGTCCGTCCCTTCCAACTCCATGACAATTCCATGTTTCCTGCCAGCACCATTTTCCTTTACTCCAGTAATTCTGTTTCATTTCCATCCGTATTTCAGGTACAGGGTTAAGTGTGTTCAATTAAGCCTACAGATGAGATCTCGCCATACTACAAAATAGAGAGTTGTTAAGATATGACAAGGCTGCTCTACTTCCATGAGTAAAAAAAGCTTAGATTTGGATCATTATCTGCGATTCTGCAGTTCTTTGGAAGAGAAGCTGTCTGCAGGGGCACAGCGCTGTTACGGGGTGGAGGCAGGAGGGAGTGGGAGAAGAGGAGACATTTGAAGTCAAATGGTAATTCTCATCCTTTACTCTATTACCCTTTAATTGGCTTTTTCCTAAGAAATATCTGACAACCACTTTGCATATCTCTTTTCTAGAGCCTAGTAAACAAAGGATTTAATACTCTTG
>BJBW01006909.1:0-45986 GCA_004320125.1 Scolopax mira
GCAACTACAGGAACATCTAATTGAGACAGCCATGCACCATAGGTCCCATCACTAGAAATGCCTTGAGCCAGGCCTGGCTGTGTTTCTCTGGGATTGCCTGCAGCAAATTCACAGCACTGTGCTAACTTGGGGAGTGGGATCTCTACTTCCTTAAGCCCACAGTAGCGCCGCCCGCTTCTGAAAACACCCCTGAACAGGGACACCTAAAGAACAGCCATGCAGGGAACTTATAGAGTTGATATCTGTCAGTTCACACCTTCCCTGGCCATGCAGTGACCTCACCTTGCAGGCTAGCCTTAAAACAATTGTTTTAGGTTTAAACAGAATCTTTTGGACTTGTTGGAAATAGGCACCAAATTTAGTCCTACGCAGGGGCTAGCACACGGGGTTAAAATCTCAGCGTATCTCCCTCACGTCACAAAAACCCAGGGGAACAGATGACAGGCCAAATTCAGATTCTGTTTACTTCCAAAAGCAGAGGTAGGTCTCTCACACCCTTGCCACAAAGGCAGTGTCCAGAAAGCCACCGTGCAGGACATCAGCATCCTGCCTTCCCTCCCTGTCAGAACTTCCCCACAAAGATGAATCTTTCTCCCTGCACACATCATCCAGTGCTTGACTTTGGAGTTAAGAACCTTGGAAAAGGTGGTTCTGCCACTGAATCGAAACTCAAAATAGTGTTGGAGCACTATTTTGTATCATTTTCTTAATATACAAGATCAGTGATAATATTTAAATAGAGTATTTTGAAAACATTTCAAGAAATGGCCCTTCAAAAGAGTACTACTACAGAGTAAAGCATCTGCGTATGTTCTGTATTTATCAATGAAACTGATGAAAACCACACCAGAATTCAAATGAAACACTTTTCTGAAAAAGAAAATTGTGTTAAAGGCAAAATATTTTCAGGAATTACTGATTTTAACCGATTTTGAAACAAGCAATTGAAGATCACAGAATTTGACTTATGTGAAAATATGTCATTACAATGTCTTTAAATATTAATGCTACATCTACATACTAAAGATACATACATATTTAAAATATGGGGTTTGTCTTTCTAAAACAAAATAATTCTCTAATCCCAAATCAAAGATATTCGGAAATTCAGCTCTGCATCCTAATTTCAAGTAATGGAAATTTTTAGTGTTTTAAGGAACAGGAATTCCAGTTTCTGTCCACCTCCAAAGTATATACTTGGTCTACTCATTTCAGACATCTTTACTAGTAAAAATATCCCAAACCCTACATAGCATGCTTCTACAAGTAACTAATACTTATTAAATTATCATATGATGAAACATCCTGGAAAAATCAGTTGGGTTTTTTTCTTCTTCATTTCAGGTTCACCCGCAAAGCTCAACTTAGGCTGACAGAATAAAGAGATGTTTAGTAAGTATCTTCTCTCCAAGTCCTCTCACTCTTTTTTTCCCCCCAACTTCTGAGCAACTCTAAGACAAAAAATTTTTGTTTGTTTGTTTGTTTGTTTCTAAAAGCAATGGAGACAAACTCTTACTTAGTGCCCCATAGTCCCTTGCCTTAGGCAGAGTCCTGGATACTGATTTGGAGGCAGAGAAGAAACAGACAAGGTTGTGCTTTGAACATGTTCAGTTTACAAGGTATTTAACCACACTAAAAAGAATTATTTGGCTGAAAAAAAAAAAGAGTTTTCTATAGTTCTTCAGATGAAAAGGGCAGAAGAGATATTTCAACCAGTCTGGCTGATTTAAAATAGCTCAGGCAGAGCTATATGGCAATGGCAAATGAAACCTCTGCAGCTGACTGAGTTACAAGCACCAGCTCTTCCACCACAGAGCAGAAACCCCTGAGCACCTTGTGAAACCAAACATTTTCCTTTTACCTTAACACTCCAGACTGAAAGCTCAGAGGTCCTGCCTCACCCCAACCAGCACCTCAAGGGTGGCAGTATCTGCCAAGGAAGGGAGGAAGCTGCTTGGGGTTAATTCCTACGATCGCCTACTGCTGAACTCTCACAGAGTCCTACTTTTGTAGCATTTTAGTGAATGCTGAAATAAGAAGGGCAATGTTGTCCATCTCATCTGATAACACTATCATGCCCTGGTTCAAGGCTAGATTTTGCACAATTTAGGAGTTTTGCCAGGAAGAGTCACTGAGGTTTGGTAGCGTGAAGTTTAAATGGCAAACAGAAAATAAGCCTGCTGCCTTCACAGCTCTCTGCTAACATTGGGCAGAGATGGTTGCATTTTCATGTCAGAAAATGCAGAACATCCCAAGAAAATGAAATCCTTTTGACTTAAAGCCTGTAGAACTCATAAAACATGAGTTCTCCCCTTTACATTACCCACTACTATTGGAAGGTTATGATAAACACACAAGAACTGTTGAATTCTATTTCTTCAGGTAAATGGTAAATTATATTTCCTGGGTGCATTCATCCCTGACTTTATAGGATGATCTGGGCTGTGTCTAATCCCTCTCGTTTCTTGCCCAAAGCAAGCATCTGAAAAGTAGTCTTAAACAATGCCTTGAAAGATGAGTAGCCTGGGCTCAGGATTAAAAAATGGGAGTCTGGAGGTAAAGGGGTCACATTGCCTCAATCTGACAAACGGACAAGAGGAACTTGTCCAGATACACGCCCATCACATCGGTGCAAAGAGGGATGTATTAGTACTAATGCAGCACTCTAGAAATCCAATCTGCCTTTCAGTGTTAATCATTTTCCTACTCTCCTCCTCCTCCATAATTTTAAAACACTGAAATACAATCCATCCTGAGGCATACAAACAATGATATGAGGCTCAAATCCAAGTATTTTCACGTTTGACAGTATTTTGAGTTCTTTCTAATTTGTCTTCAGGATGCAGTCAGCTAGGGTTTTTTCTTTTTTTCCCCGTCATAACAGAATTAGACTGACTTTTGGTTTTTTATACATATAATTCAACTGCAGGAACTGAAGCTTTAAGGAAAAAAAAAAGGGGGGGAGAGAGAAGCAAAGTATTGCAAAGCTCTGGTAACTTCACAAACAACAGCGCTGGTAACTCACCGTTACCAACAACTGGTTCACAACGTTGCTTGGAGGGGAACCCATGAAACACCCAGCCCTTGTGTGAAACACCTACTTCTCCTCTGCTGGTGTCCTCTTTAAGCCAAAAGAGAAGTTGTTAGTAAACGTATGCCCTTTTTCTTCAAGCAACCCCCAGCTCTTGCTCAGCAGCCATTTTTCAGTCCTACTAAGCAACACAAGCCTCACGTTTCCCCTCTGCGGTCAAATCAGCTGCAGCTGAAAGTTCAGAGAAAGCTTCCTCAGATTCATGGCACTGACTTCCCCAAACTAACTGACATGCTTATGACAGAAAATTACAAAAGGCCATACCTTTTTAGCATTGAACAGGCAACAAAACTCCCTCCTTTAGGGACATTTGCTCCTATTTTCGAGCCATGAAATCAGAAAAACAACTCTTTGGCTACATTTGTAAGAAAATTGGCAGCCATTAGACAGATAAGCATTTCTACAGCACGAATGGTATACATATTTCTTTCAACACATGTAGAAGCATGATCATATTTCTTACACTGTTAGGAAAAAAGGAACCCCCACATAACTCTGAAATACAAGGAATCAAATTCCTACCTGCCACGAATAAAATTGCTTAAGAGTAGATGGCCTCATTTCAAATCAAATCAGCTCAGACTTTGGCTTCAGTTTTTCAGGAAGCAGACTCAATCTTCTTTAAATATTTAAAAAAGGGTTGTTTGCTCTAAACCAGCAAAACTCAGCGGAGTATCTCTTTTGTAACAGGGTCCCAAAACACGTACTAGTTTTTTTTTCATTCCACGGCTTCTAATGTGATTGCAAATTGTGTGGACTTGGTACTTTGTATGCTTTTAGCAGTGTTGATTTCATTATGATAATTCCTGTTATCTGCCTATTTATACTGCAGGAATTTGTTTACAAGGGCCTGGAAACTACCAGGCTGATCATATTACCACAGGAAAGGGCACACCTTTTGGGTCAGGGTTTAAGTGCAAAGAACAATTGCAATCTGTATAAATTAATTTGAGTTCAGATTTCCTGTAATGTTCATTCACGTAGCAGGTGAAGGCGGCTGGCAGAACCTCAAGGAAACCAGTATTTTCACTTCTGTGTTTCCAACTTAATTTTCTGACATTGTCCACACTTCGCTCTTGCTCTGGGCTTGTTAAGTTTCAGCCACAGCTTTTTTGAACTCCACGCAGAGCAAAAGGACCTACATTTTATCCATCATAACTGCAATATTTCAAATATAACTTGAGAATGAGTACTATTACAAAAGTAGCTCTTTTTAAAAGCTAATTTGAGAAGGCAGAAAAACCTATTATTTGTGAACTATGTAAGTTATCACTAAAGATCACAGTTGTGTCACTTACATTTGGTATCCACGTTTAGAAATAAGTTCCTTATTCCAATTTAGTTTTGTAAATTCCTCAGTATTTTTTCTGGGTTTTAAAAAATAACTTTCACACTTGTTTTGAATGGACAAAATGAATTGTGAGTTAAGTAAATGGGAAGACTGATTATTTTTTTCCAAGATAAGACGCTGTTTACCCTGTAGAAGGCAAACAAATAGCAGATCCTAAGATGCTTTGCCAAGTCTGCAATTATTTTTTCCCTATACAGATCAGGAATGTAAGCTTGATTAAGTGACATTCATATATAATACATATCCTCTAAACTGTCCCTGACTGTAAAGTCCACACCATCTAAATTTACTATTATTTCCTTGCCAATACTTGTTTCAAATTATTCGTGTTTGACAGCCAAAGAGATTTCACTTTGATGAGACACCTTACACTATGTAAATAACACAAACCACATCCTTTGTAAAGCATGCAAAAAAGAAGAAAAATTAACAGAAAAAAAAAGAAATAGACTGTAACTCTGATTTAAGCCTGTATTTTGGTTCTATGGCCAGTGTTTAATCCCAAGTCAAACAGCTTGGCCTCTGAATAAAAGGTTGTTTCATCTAATTGCATGTATACACATCACAGTTGCCTACATTTTAAGAAAAAAAAAGACAAAAATGCATCTTGTGTTTGCATTACAGATGCCATGTCTAAAATATAAACATACTGCCTTTGTTAGGGCAGGCTAGACATGTAAAGGCAAGCCTATATTCAGTTTCTCTTTAACAGTTGTTTCTGGCTACCCTATCCTGGCAGAAACCACCTCTATACAAAAAGAGAGGAGTTTCCAGCTATTCCCAAATCCCCAAGAAAGCTTGACAGCAGCACTCTGCACCACAGGACCTGGGCTCCTCCATCACAGAGTCCTGAGCAAAGTCCTACCTGCCTTTGTGGTGTTCCAGGCAGAACGCTGCCTGGGGAGCAGGGTTTCCGCTTTCTACATCATCCAATTGGTTCTTTTACTCCTTTCTTTCCCTCTTTTCCTGTGGAATGGTTGTAGTCACTGGGTAGAAAAAGGCATGAGGTAGACTTTCGGTGACTCTACAGCCACAGGGGCTCAGCCACAGCCCAGCCAGACTGGTACAAATGCCCTTCTGCATGGGGTAGACGTTCTGCTCTTCCCAGCTGTCAGGGGTCCAAACTGTAATGTATGTGAGCTGCTGTTTAGCTAACTTATTTTTCTACAAAAATCCTGTTAATTATTTGCTTTTCAGGGCTAGGAACTATTACAGCACTTCCCTGTCCAGGTCTAATATCTCACATGAACCTACAGTAAACTTTCAGGCAAAAACCACAGGCAGGGAGGTCTCAATTTCTATCAGTAGATAAAATATATTTCCAAGTGACCATGAAAATACGTGAAGATTGCCTGGATAGAGCCACAACGATTATAAAAATTGAGGGGAAAAATTAAAAAAAAAAAAAAAAAAAGATGAAAACATATTTCCTGCTATTTCTTTTCTGCTGGAATACCTGATAATAATTCCCTATTACATCAAATAACACCAGCAGCCTATGACAAGTAGTGGGAAAGAATTCAGGTGGAAATGTCAGAACTAAAGCGACAGTCAGGGACGAAAGTATCAACACGGGAAACTCTGCTATTAATTTCATGCAATTTCTTCCATACAAGCAGATGCTTTGAAAACATCTAAGGGAAATGGCAACACAGAGGAAACGTCTTTCTGTTTACAATTATTTTTATCTGAAACATTTAACACCTGGATTGCAGTATGCAGTTAAAATCCTGCTTTCAAATGCAGGCAGGTTTTCTCGGGTTGCTCTCTGTGGCACACTTACTGGCTCTTCACTCAAACTCACTGTCAAAATAGTCTTTGTTTATTGCACGAGCACACAGAGGAAACTGCAGACATTTGACTCCTAAAGAAAGAGTTCCTGGCACTTGTAAGAAAAGGAAAATACCAAAAAGCTTTCTGACAGTGAAATGGAGTTTTTTCAGTGCTTGGCTACCCTGCTATTTCTAGAGTTCACCTCAGTCTGCTGTCCAGACAAGAGTGTTTCTTCCAAGGACACGTTTAGTCAAAACTGATGCATTCTGCAGCTCAGTATAAAAGAAGGTAACCATCCTGAGTTGCTGAGCAACCTTCTGACATTTATTAACTGTCCTCAATTCCTCAGAAGCAGAGATGCTAATCCATGGAAATTCAGGCTCAGTTCATTTATTGTTCCATCCTGGTACCCCTGCTTGTTGAAAGAAAAGGTAGTGCAGCAGGGAACTACTTTTAAGCAGCCCTAGTTCACCCCCCAGAAGAGAATCTTTGATCGAATCAGTCCCATGGGAAAATCACCAACCTTTCAAGCTTTTTGCATCCCCAGAATAGAAATAAGTCAGAGGAGGTGACAAGGCATAGTGCCTGCATCTCTCATGTCTGGGCTAGGCAAATAGTCTCCTCCAATAATTGTAGCTCCCTTCTGTCCTGCTCCGCAGCCAGTTTCTGGCTCCTTTCACTTTCTTGATCAGTGCCAGGGAGCCAGACGTGAACACAGAATGCAAATCCTGCCTCGTTCCTGGCTTCATGAATTTTCATCCAAATTGCACTCTCCCTTGCTTCCTGAAACAGGCAAAGAGAACCACGCACAAACACACGTGCACAAATGCACCTTGAACAAGGTAGTGCAGGGTGGTTCTTTTTCAGTATGTGAACCCTTTAAAGTTTCCTGATGGAGGTGCCTAACTCAGTAAAAAATTCACACTGAATTTTTGTAGCTTCCTGAGAAGATTCATAGCTGATTCAAATAGACGTTAAGGTATGACTGCGAAAGAGGTGGCCCTTCATGTCCTGATAAGGTGCAGATGGACACAGAGACATCTGCATATGCAGATGTCTGCTTATGCTGACACAGAGTATCTGCATAAGGGAGAAAGAAAAGCAGGAAGGGTTTGAGTCTGCTATTACAGACACTCAAAAATAGGCCCAGGCTCCTCAAGAATCCCAAACTTCCAGCTCAAAAAAAGGGGACTTAAGGTGAGTCTACATGTTATTTTGCAAGCTCATTGATATTATCAGGAGGGCTACATCACTTGTCATCTCATTTCTGCCTGTGCTGAGTTGCTTGAATACCTTTCCTTCACTCACCCTAAAAAATGGCAAACATTTTGATTTTTCCTGTTGGTGACTGTTTAGGAGAACTGACAGCAGAGCCCATGGGAGGTTAAAGCACTGACACAATCTACAGGGTTCAACTTCAACAGTGGAACTGATTTGTTTTCCTGCATGGTCCTTGTCCAACTAGGGCAATTTTGGTGAAAATAATCTCCTGTTAAACAAAAGGTATGGGTTCAACCCACTTAAATTCCTGGTATTACAAATAAACATGGTTTATAAGAGCTCTGGCAAAAATTCTGCGTAGACACAACCTGCTTAATCCTTCATTGCTTCTGTCATAAAACAGGCAGCTTTTGCTCACAGATACATGGTGTGAAAACCCATGCCCTAGAACATCTAGCTCAAAAGTAAAAATTTTTACTAGATTAGTTAAAAATTTTTACTAGAACTGCTTATATTTAGAAACTTTAAGATTTGTAGGATTTTCTAAAGTTTTTAGAAACTTTAAGATTTTCTAAGATTACATATCAGTAAAAACAACCCCATAGTGTTTTGCCCCAGGTATACCAGTGCCACAATTTATTTCCAATACTTGTCTTTTGCTTTGCAAATATTTAGCACACAACTGGTGCAGCTTTATTTCTGCCTCCTGTTACCATGCGATGAAGGACAAATGCACCGTAACATTTGACAGCCTATCACAAGACACATGGAAAAAGGAAAAACTTACTGTGTATATGAATGATCTAAGATTCCTTCTGCTAAAAACAGTCCCGGGCATTTTGGTAGCTAAGACAGCAGCTCTGGATGAGAGACTCAGGGCTATTTAGTGTGTATTTCTGAAAGAAAGTAACCAACTGTACAAGAAAGTATAAAAGACCACATGACAGTCATATGAATATCCTTACACAATATTAATCCTGTTGCTTTGTGTTATTACTTGCCAGTGGGTTTATCTTACCAAGCGACTCGTATGTGGAGTGCTCAGCAAGAATGAGAGTTACAAAAATAAAGTTTAAAACTGTCTCAAATGCCTTGCAGGCTTGCAGGGAATATATACACCGTGAGTGGATTCTCCTATTTGTTCTGAATACCACTCCCTTCAGACGGCCTGTTTGCACGGATTTTCCTTCAGAGTAAGGACCTTAATAAGGAAAGCAATTAAAACAGGACAAAAATGCTTACAAAGGCAGCAAAAGATTAAAAACTTGGTACATCTCTGGGAAAATGAAAACAAAGCCGACTTCATGACAAGGCTAGTTTAATTTCCTTGGCATGTCAGCCACGTGGAATTTCCACAGAGGAGGTTTTTAATAGCATTCTCACTGCTGGAGTGGGAACACCACAGAGAGCTCAGCGCAGCTCTGGCTCAAGGTATTGCCCATACCCTAAATACATGCATACAATATCGTCTGCTACATATGCATTAAGGTGGGGAAGTTGTTAAGTGGTGACAACTCAATTAGTCTGTGTGGGACATTCACACATTAAAGGTGTCCCTTGCAGTCTGTAAAGCTGTCAACAACACAGTTTTCATATTGCTCACGTCAGAAGCTGGATAGCCCACGATTAAAGAAAAGTTAACACAAGAACTTTGAAAGTATTAACACGTGAGGGTTTTTTAATTAGATGGACTACAGAAAAAACCAAACAGCTAAGATGATTAAGAGATCAGAGCACAGCTCTTAGGAGGAAAAGGTGACAGCGCTGGGACTGTTCAGCCTAGAGAAAGCTCAGGGAAGATCTCATTAATGTATAGAAATACGTGAAGGGGGGGTGCACCTGAAGAGCACAGAGCCAGTGGAGCCCAGTGACAAGACCAGAGGTAATGGGAACAAACTGAAACACAGGAGGGGTCCTCTGGATATCAGGAAATACTTTCTCACTGTGAGGGTGACCGAGCACTGGCACAGGTTGCTCAGGGAGATTGTGGAGTCTCCATTGTTGGAGATACTCAAGAGCTGACTGAACATGGTCCTGGGCAACTGGATGTAAGTGGCCTGGCTTGGGCAGAGAGGCTGGACAAGAAGAGTTGCAATCCCAACCATTCTGTGATTTTGCAAACTATAAATTATTAGAAGGGAAAAAGTTATTTGATCCTCTCACCGTCACGCAGATTTCTCCCTACAGTAACCAACTGAACACTACTTCCAAAATAAAAATGAAAAGAAAATTAAAATAAAATTTTCCATGAAAAGAAAGCCATCTAAGATGACTACAAAATACATAGGAAAAGCTGTAGAACAAACAGGGGCCATCAAACAAAACATCTTCTGACTGCAAAATCAGGTCTGAAGAATTTGTGCCAGGACTGGCAGAAGTTTCAAAATTATTATTTGAACTTTCATGACAGTCTGTGTCTGTAGCAACTCATGTTGGCTTTGGGGAAAGAAAAAAAAAAAGAAATAAAAAAAGAGACACAGAAAAAAAAAAGACACATCTAGACCAGGCAGAGTAGAAGCAGATGCACTGCAGCTTTTCTTCAAATCATTTTCTATCTAGTCTGGTTGTCTTGTGAAGAACTCTTATTTTCCCCCATTTAGCATTGATAAGGATATGGAAAAGTTATCCAGATCCAGAATATCTATTTGTTTATGCAGATGCTTTATTACAATGTGCCTGAGCTACAACTTATAGGTCGTAGGCAGCCGGCAAGGACATCATGTTTCCTTGCTTACTCCATTCAAGAAATAAGTGCACATGGTAAGGAAAGGTCTAGAAAGCTTAAAAAAAAAAAGCTTTTTTAGACAGGGCTGCTACCAAAATAATTCCTCTGGTCTATCTGCTGTTTGCCATGGAAGTGAAAGCAAGACAAGAACAGTGTCTGTGAATTGTTCTTCCAAAAACAACTCCCCCAATCTCTATCACCAGGAAAATTACATGACTGTATCTACTGTGTAACACTGACACAGGACAGTCAATCTGCATTAATGCAAAAATTGCAATATTTCTGGGAAGTGCCAGACCTCTGTCTCACAGAGGCTACGCTGTGCACACAGAGTACATCTCGCTGTACTTGAATCAAGTCTGAGGCTCACCCTGCTGGGAAGTTTTCACGCTGCAAATACAGCATCCTGACACGAGGCAGCTGTTTCCATTGGCACTGGGTGCAAATCAGTCTTTTTTATCCAGCTGCCAAATGCACAGATATACGCATTCATTAATAGGAGATTTGGGGAACTTCCAAGAAGTTGATTACGTGGTTTTAGGAAAAGAAAGACATTTTGCTGGGCTGAAGCTGCAACATACTTCTGACACTTAGGATTGAAACCCTGAAGAAAGTGTATGACTTGCACTGGAAGCTTCATGGCTTAAATCCCAATTTCAGTACAGCTAACCCTGCAATCAACTGGAAAGAACAAGTTGTATTGTTTTAGCCACATGAAGCCAAAGGCTTTTCTGAGTACTTTTGCTATATGATTTTCTGAACAGAGAGATGAATATGAACCCAAAACACTACATCTGCCATTTATGACCCAGGCAACTCAAAAGCCAGGTATGTAGGTGTATCCCCCATTAATTATTCTTCTTGCTTCCTGAAACTCTTCAGCATTACTTGTCTCATCTTAATTAAGCCCTGGCTACCCTGTGATCCTTCAGCTTCATAGACACTCAATCTAAGAGTCACACCTTCCAAGGGAGTGGCCATAATCTCCTTTTCAAGTCAGTGAGGAGATACAAATTTCAGCATATAAAACAGACCAGACTTCTTGTTCCCTAGAAGAACCGGCCTCTTCTCTGAACCCAAACAATTATTTGCAAATGTTCATATTACAAGAGAGGTGTCTTGAGTTGAGAAATGTGAATCCAGCAAAGATCTCTTCTGCAAACATCTCATAGGCTTCTCAGGCAACTGGTCCATTGGGGAATAGGAAAAAGATTAAGGGAGAAAAATTAATGCCTGTGACACTCCACTTATGAGAGCTGCTGGTTCAGAAATTGTTAGGTCATGTTTGCTGGGCCTCCCAACAGAACTGTTTCAATTCACCTGCTTACATTAAGGCAGAGATGACCTGGTAAAACTGTGGCACTTAGGACAGTGAAGATATTTAAATAAAACCATCAATAAAATAACCGATACAAGTCTAACTTTGAGGGCCTGAAACATTTCCAGTTCCATCCCCACATGGTGACTCTTCATAAATGGAAAACTCAATCCAGGCAAGTCAGAATCAAATAACCATTCCTCACACTGAACTGTTCTCACTCCCACTACGGTAGAGACATTGTCTTTCTGCTTTGGGCTACAGCAATGGTCAAACAAATGACCCAGCATTTTCCAGCCAGGACTCTTCTGACAAAGACGACAAGGGATGACCTTCAAAAGCATCCCGAACAGCTTCTAGACCTCAAAATGCACAGGTAGCTATGACATGAAAGAGATCACACTGACCTCAAATAGGATGAAAGATCACAGGTTCCGGAAAGGTCCTGTTAAACAGGGCTTGAAATGTCCTCAAATTTTGTACAATCTGAACTCTGCAAGAGACTGACAACCGAGTTATCTGGATCAAATTTGCCATATAAAGCATTTTATTTATTTTTAATGGAGAATGTGTTGGGGGGAAAAAAGCACCTAGCAATGCCACAGGAGATGAGAAACGTTGTGGCCTGTTCTGCCTAAGCACTTCCTCACCTACAAACTGAGTATTTTTACTCAGCACTTCCCAGGGTCCAGGAGAGCAGGATGTTTCCTCCATTGTTCCAGGGAAGGCATTTTAGAAATACTTGCTGTTTACTGAACACATCATTAGTAGCATTTTAAGAAACAGCACTGCTCGGTGCTCTGACCTACACTCATCTCTACACTCCTCCTCTGGACTGTCCATACACTTCCAAATCAAGACAGAACAGGAAGCAAAGTGTATTAGCCAGAGAGAGCCCAGACATCCTCCAGTGGAAATTGCCACATAAGCATATTCATGGGTTGGCACCAGGCACAGGGTATTTTGGATATCCTGTCCTCGGCCAAACAGAGTTAACTTGCACAGGTTCACAGAGAGCAGACCAGGTACCTCTCTGTAAAGAGGCATTCACTTACAAGCAGGAGATTTAGACAGGGCTGGAAGACAGGACATCGAATACCGTCCTCTTGTGGCCGGAGAGCGGGGCCAGTATTTACAGAGACAAAATCAGCGAGTGGTGGATGCGGGAGAACAAATCCCCTATCCCACGGGAAGGCCTCTGCCTCCTCCCCTCATACCACACCGTGCCGCGGTGCGCGGAGCCCGGGCCCTGCCCGGAGGGACGGGTGGGAGGCGATGTTCCCTGAGGAGACCTGCCGCCGCTGAGGAGGAGGAGGAGGAGGACGACGTGGGGGGAACGGCTACACAGCGATGGAGACACACCCTGGGGGACGGAAGCGGCGGCGGCAGCGCCGCCATCGCACGTCACTGCCCACCCCGCTGAGGAGAGGCCACGCCCCCCCGCCCGTCGCGCCGGTTCCGCCCACCCGCCAGGGCCTCGTCCCTTTCTCCTCCCTTCTGTCTATCTCCTGCCGCCAACCAATGAGAGGAAGGCAGTTGCCCTGCTGGACCCGCCTCCTTCCAGCCCCAAGTCATCCCTTTCCGGCGGAAGAGCCTTGGGGGCGCGGTCCAAGATGGTGGTGGGAGGGTTGTGTCTGTGTGGGCTTATCAGGTACCGGGCGGTGGGCGAGGGCTGTGGGCCGTATGGAGGGAGGGGGTCGTGGCAGTGGAGAGGGAGGAGAGGAGGAGACCCCGCGCCTCCGTGGTTCCCTTGCCAATCCGCGGCCGCGTTCCCCCATCTACTCTCCCCGGGCCTGCCCGGCCGTCACGCACCCGCCCCTAAGGAGAGGAGGCCGCTGGGCAGGGCGAGGTGGGACGTGGCCCTACCTGTCTCCTCGCTCTGCCGCCTGCCTCGGATGGGTTGATGGGCTTTTTCCGCCCATCCCGAAAATGAAAGTCTTCTTACGTGAGGGCAGCTGGCCGCGGGCACCCCTTTAGCGAGGAATAAATGATGTTTGTCACAGCTCTGTAGGCCGAGGAGAGACTCCTTTGAGATACCTCCTATTCCTGGGTTAGGAGAGTTGTGCAGGAAGGCAGGGGTGAGCAAAGGGAATGCCCCTAGAGGCAGAGATTGCTTCAGAGACCTGAAGAAGCAGGTCTCTAAACAAAGAAAGCTCTTGGAGGTTTTCTGAACAGTGGACACAGCCCTTTAAATCCCTGGGGAATGGAAAAGGCAGGTTCTGGATCATGCTCTGCAGGCTGGTCCAAGTAACTTCACTAAAACCACTCATGCTAAGGCAGGCCGAGCAGGCGCTTGGACTGTAGAAATCTCTTAAAAATCTATTTAGAAAAAACTTCACTAGTTGTGTTCTGCCAGATTGCTAAGTGCATGCAAGCTTTATAATGTATATAGCACGTGGAAATAGATGTAGATATATGGTATGAATAAACAATAATAAATGAGAGATAACAGTAGGAGTAGGAAAATAATCTTTGGCTAAACAGTGTAGAATTATGACTTTACATAACTATTGAAATGAGACACATGTATTGATGATTTCCAAGCTTAGAAGAATTCAAGAAACTGCTGAAACTCCCTGTAGCTCTATGTAAAAGTTCTCTCTCAATTTCATACATAGTAGTTCTTTAAAGTGATTTTATATTTTAAAATTTCCGGCTTGTTTCAGATTGCTGTGCTCATTGTTAATCCCTGCATTATTTCTAAGTGGAATTTTGTGTGTCTGCTTGGTGGTACTACTGTGGGGAATACGGCTCTGGATACAACAAAGGAAAAAAAAGTTGGCCTCAGGAGGAAAAGATGGGGAGAGGCCGTTGCTGGTTGCCTTTTTTCACCCATATTGCAATGCAGGTGGTGGTGGGGAGAGAGTCTTGTGGTGTGCCATAAGAACGCTCCAGAAAAAGTAAGCATATATGTTTATCAAATAACATATTTCATTCTCATAATACTGATGGTATTATTTATGTACATTTTTGCGTTTTACATACTTAAATAGGTGTCATTATTCGACTGGTCCTATATTTTCTTTTACATCTGAGTTTCACCTGGTTGCACCATTCCACTTCATCCCTTTAGCCAGATTTTGTTTTTTCCTGCTGTGGCATCTTTCACTTCTTTTCTCTCCTTGGGAAAACCCCTCCTCTCTCATCAGTTTTCCATTGCCTGTATGGAACTTTGTATGGGCATAACTCTTCAGTAGATAACTGATAAGATAATCTTGATACTTCCTTCTTGGTGCAGAAGGCAAAACAAGTTAATATCTAAAATGGATTTAATATTGGCACGTCCACTGGCTTGCCCAGTCTCCTGCATTTCCTCATGCTATGCAGTGCACAGACATCTCCTAGTGTGTGGCAAAGCATTATTAAGTCTGTAGGGTAATACTGAATTCCTTATATGCTGTACTCAAAAAAAAAAAAAAATTTCCCCAAGTTTTCACCATGTGCTTTCCTGCAGATCAGAAAAAAAAAACTGTAAGGAAAAGTGTAACTTAGATAAAATAATTTCAGAGCTAGGGCAGATATTTGTTCTTGTGTGCTCTTTGAGAAATTTTGAATAGATAATATTTTAGTTTTATATTACAAAATTTGAAGAGAAGAACGTCTTAAATTCCTTTTCTTTACTCTTGCAGGTACAGAAATGTAACGTGTGTTGTTTACACTGGTGACAGAGATGCCACTGGGGAAGAAATAGTGGAAGGCGCTTTCAGAAGATTCAATATTAAATTAACTCATCCCGTGAAGTTTGTATTTCTAGAAAAACGCTACCTTGTGGAAGCTTCTCTTTACCCTCATTTCACTTTGCTGGGACAAAGTTTAGGATCAGTGTTTCTTGGCTGGGAAGCCCTTCTAAAGTGTGTTCCCGACGTTTATATTGACTCGATGGGTTACGCCTTCACGCTTCCCCTCTTCAAATATTTAGGAGGGTGTTGCGTTGGCTGCTACGTCCATTATCCCACTATCAGCACCGATATGCTTTCTGTCGTTAGGAATCAGGATACCAGGTTTAACAACGCAGCCTTCATTACAAACAGTCCTCTTTTCAGCAAATTCAAACTCATCTACTACTACTTCTTTGCTTTCATGTATGGGTTGGTTGGTTCCTGCAGCGACGTGGTTATGGTTAATTCTTCTTGGACGCTGAATCACATCCTTTCCCTCTGGAGAGCTGGGGCTTGCACTAGTGTTGTGTATCCACCCTGTGACGTTCAGACCTTCCTGGATATTCCACTGGAAGAGGAGAAGAGCACCGATGAGCATTCCATTGTTTCTGTCAGCCAGTTCAGGCCTGAAAAAGACCACCCTTTGCAAATCAGAGCTTTTGCTAAATTGCTGAAAGAGAAGAGACTGGGGCAGCAGCCTTCATTGAAGCTTATCTTAATTGGAGGCTGTCGTAACCAGCAAGATGAAGAGCGTGTAAATAACCTTAAACGTCTTTGTGAAGAGCTGGGAGTTAGTGACCACGTGAAGTTCAGAATAAACATTCCCTTTGAGGAGCTGAAGAGACACCTGGCCGAGGCCACCGTCGGGCTGCATACAATGTGGAATGAGCACTTTGGGATCGGTCAGTATCTCTCCTCAGTATTCAGCCGTCTGGCCCAGCTGGGGAGGGCTTCAGCTCATGATTAAGGCTCCTTAGTATAGGTGTCTAAGCATAGACAAGCAGGTGTCCTACTCCTGTTCTCCTCAGAGGTGATCTAGCTGCCTACAAGACCAATTTGGATGACTAACCACTAGGTGCTACTGTAGTGCAAGCTGCACTGTAGACTGTTAGTTATGGGCATACCTAAAGAGTTGGGCTAGTTCAGCTTAGCTGCCCAAGATGTCCTGCCAGCCCTCCAGCCATCACTCTGTAAGCTCATGGGGCACCCTGAGGTCCTGTGTTAGGTTGGCCACCTTACACAGGTGCCTTCTGTACCCCGGGGGAGCCCCAAGAAGCAGCAGGTATGTCTGTTGGAGCACCTTAGATTGTGCCCTGTTGTCTTCCCTGGCTGCAGGTGGAGCTTAGACACAGTTCATGTGTAGAGATTTTGATGGTGTTTCACCTGCCCCAACTGCCATTTAAAATAACTAGTTTATGCCATGGGGCTCTCGCTGCTGCTTCAGAAGTGAGTCTCCCATACATCCTGTCTCTCTGCTTGTAAGCCCCACGTAGATGCCACCAGGTACCCTTGGTCACCTCATTGCACTAGGCACCTGTGCCAAGGCAATTAAATCAAGTCCTTAAATCAGTTGCCATAGAGTGGAGCCGAATGCTGAAGAGGAGCTGAGGTCTGGTTTGCAGTGTGCTCTTACACAGGACTAAGGCATTGGGTTCAGTTTTATTGGGATTAGGGGAGTCCTGACCCTGAAAGGGAACGTAAGATTGCTCATCTGCCATCAATCTACAAGGGCAGCCAAACAGATGGATGCCATGCTTTGCTACAATGTGACTAAACTCCGGTTAATGGCATCAGACTTCATTAGAATACAAGTTAAGTAAATATCAGGAGTAGTAGTTTAGTCTATAGGAATTTGGTACAAAAAATTTTACTCTGAAATGTCTCCCAGAAGCATCTGCCACAAAAAGGAAAGAATGGTTTCTCATATTTTCCCTCCTCCTCCAAAACAGTTTTGTTTAAGTACTTTAAAAAAAAAAAATCATATAATCACAGTGTGATTATGAATTTCAGCGTGATTTCACCTTAATCTCCAGTGGCTTTTTACCTGTAAAAAAAACACGTTCTGAAACTTTGGAGCATTATTTAGAGTTGGCAATTTTTGAGCTAGGGGAACTTTTTAAAAATCGAATCAGAACTAAAAAGAATTGGCAACTGAAGTGATTGCTGATGCCTGTTCTAGAGCCATGAAAAAGAATTGAATTTTGTATGTATCCATCATATGCTATTCGTATTCCACTGTTTTTGACTGGGGAAATCTTTCTATGAGATTCCCATTTCCTTAAAACTTCCTCCATCAAAAGTACAGCTGTAGCCATAAAAGTTTTTACTAGTTTGTCTTGGTGAGTTGTCAAAAGCCGTAAGGACTTTTTCATCTGCAAAATACTGAAATTCTGAATATCATCTGATTGATATATGCATAGTCAGTTTTTCTCTCATTATCTTTTGAACTGATAAAATTCTTCAGTGTGAATGAGAAAATGAATGCATTTCCATTAAGCTCTAGTTTTTAATTATTATTTGCAGCTGGCACCATACCATAAAACCAGCGTTGCAGTGTCCTGTCACAGAGCTACCTTCTGTGTTTATCTTTACATTTGTTTCAGTATCCAGCTTTTCTTTTCCACTGTATACATTGGTGATATAATCTTATCTATCTCACATAAACCAAATATGTTACAAGAACCACAACCTAACCAGTTGTATTTAATTTCTAATTTCAATTTTATGTGTTAAAGAGAAACTGTAATTTCAGTCCTTAGGACTGAAAAACTTAAATTAGTTTTTGTTATGAGACCACTTACTCTGTATTTTTCAAATTTATCTAGAAAGGCAGCCTCTAGTAACTTAAAATTCTAGGTGAATTTTACTGCATTTTTAACTTTCCAATGCCTTATCGAAAGCCAAAGTCCCTGATGTGCATATTCATATCTGCATGTTTCATATCTTTTACAGGAGTAGTTGAATGTATGGCAGCTGGCACGGTTATCCTGGCTCACAATTCTGGAGGCCCCAAATTAGATATCGTGGTGCCCTATGAAGGACATATTACAGGCTTCCTGGCCGAAAACGAGGACAGTTATGCTGAGACCATGGCTTATATCCTCTCTTTGTCTCCCAAAAAAAGGTTAGAGATCAGAGAAAATGCCCGTTGCTCTGTGCACAGGTTTTCTGACCAGCATTTTGAAGATACATTCCTGTTATCTGTGGAGCCATTATTTAAACAAATGTATATGAATAAAAATGTATGTGAAGAAAATTAACTTTTTATATTTAACTATGTCACCTGTAAATATATCTAATCTATGATCCCTCGGTCCCATTCAATAAAGAAATTTTTTTTTTCTTTCTGTCAGGGTATCTGCTTTATGTAATTTTTTTTTTTTATTGCGAAAGAAATGGTCCTAAAAATTTTCTGTGTTGACTGCATGACAGTGCAGGGCATTGCAAAGCCCTCTGGAGTCAAAGAACCATCATATTTCCTTGCTAAAAGAACCACATCTGTAAGTTCTTATATTTATTAAGTACTTTCAGTCTCCACCCATTTCGTGCCTCATCACCCGCAGTCACACTTTTTAAAGTCAGCATTTTTGTTTGATAGCTTTTGTACCCAGAGGATTTTTTTTCTAGAATCTGTAGCATGTTATCAATTTGCTGTCCCCCATTCTGTGGCAAAATTCCATTATGAGGGAGTTTAATTGTGGTTCTGGACATTTCATTACTTACAGTGATTCCTTTAGGTTAATCATATGGTGGTTTTGCTAGCCTGCTATTTAGTAAGTGTAATAATTGCACTTATGATCCTTATATTAGCTATTTCCTCATGTGCTTTCACAGTATGACAACTTCATGGTATTTTTTCCAACCTTTTTCTACTGAAAGGCTTTCTGTTCCTGGGGAATAGAAGGGTCTAGATTAGAGGCATAATTAAATGCTATACAAGCATGAACCTTAAAGCCCTGAACTAGTGCTTATTATCAGAAATGGAAAAACATATAGTCCTTTTTTGAGTCATCAGAGCAGTATTTTATATTTCAGTAACCTAAAAGAAGTACAGAAAGGTACTGGAGTCAGACTTTAGAACATGGTTTTCTCTCTAAGCTTCACCTGGGTTATGTGAAACTTTGTATGTGAAAAAAGATGGTTGGAAGATCCGACTGTTCCATGTTTTATTAGGAATTGGGGAATGCACAATTCTCATGGTGCTAATAAACCCTTTTATTGCAACTATATAAAACCGTGGAGCAGTTGGTGATGCTGCGTCAGGTCAGTCTCTGTAAATGGAACTGAGGATTATAAAGCTGTATTGGCAGCACATACAGATTATGGAAAGCTGGAAGAGCTTCCTAAAACAAGTAGTTGATTGAGCTGGAGAAACATAACACACTGACTAGGAGAATTTCTTACATGATACAAAAATGATTAATGAGAGTGCACAATCAGAAATTTGCTGAAGCAAGTGGCGTCAGAGAAGGCCCAGGCAGTTCTGAATAATACAGATGAAAGTGCATTTCAGTCTGGATAAGGATTTTTCAACAATTAGACATTGGAAAAGTAGCCTGATTTTTTTCCCTTTAAACAAATTAATAACCACCTTTTATAAATTGTAATTGAGCGTTTAGCACTGTTGAAAAGCATTTGATTAACTTGGCATTTAATGACAGCTATCCTTAAATTTGGCTAGTTGATGTGGCTGAAATTTCAAGCAATCCAAAGTTTTGTTCTAGGTGGCGCTTGCTTCCTGCTTGCCTTTTTCATTATGTGTGTCAACACTAAATGACCCATGATTATTTTCTAAATCATCATCAGATTTGCCAAGTAGTTTGCAAGATAAATTAATCTTTTCTTCATCTGCTTGACCTTTATTTGTTGAAAGGGTGGGAGACTCCATGGTTCTCTCTGCTGGAGAAGCTGCCACTTTTTCCAGCAATTCCTCCAGCTCATATCTGAGTTCATCTTCAGAATCTTCAAAATTTCTGTAAAGTAAAACAAGATAATTATATTAATTACATATTTATTTGTTACAAGCACTTCTCCTTTCAAGGTCTTTGAGATCCTTTTTTTAAACTCTTCATAAAGAATGCACAAGCAGCAAACATAATGTGAACTGTTTCTTCTTTCTCCCTGAGATGGTTTAGCTGCATTTATATATAAAGTAAGAGAACAGGAGCTGCAAAGCCATGTTAATCCTTCTGCATAGCATTCATTAGGACAGCATTGGCGTGTGACATTACATTATAGAAATTAAAAGTAGCAAAGTCTGTAAAACAAGTAAGTTTTCTTCATTTATGCATTTAAAAGAAGAAAAGTAAAGCTTTAGGCAATGCAAACTGTCGTTTCATGGAAACTGTTCAGTCGTAGGGATGTTTCTTCTTAGGGGCTTGACTTACGTGTCTTCATCATCTGATCTTGGCTCAAGCCTGCCTCCATCAACAGCAAAAGCAGAGTATGTTTCTGAATCATCTTCCTTGTTTTCTTTTGGAGGCAACATAGTTAATCTCCCATCTGGAAAGGAAGAGAAATGTTCCTTTATTTCATAGAATTGTAGAATCATCTAGGTTGGAAGGGACCTTAAAGATCATCTAGTCCAACCATCAACCTAACTCTGACAAAAAACCATCACTAAACCATGTCTCTGAGCTCTATGTCAATCTGTCTTTTGAACACTTCCAGAGATGGTGCTTCAACCACTTCCCTGCGCAGCCCATTCCAATGCTTAATAACCCTTTCACTGTAAAAATTTTTCCTAATATCCAATCTGAACCTCATTTGTATATTAGCTAACTGTAAAAGTGTATGTAAAGTAACAGAAAATAAGTAAATGCTTGATTTTTTTTTTTTTGGCTGTTGTTCAAATTACAACAATGTAAATACTGTGCTGCTGTTATTCTTGATCACACATTTCAGTCAGTGGTGTGTAACTTCTGCCTAATGGGACATCACAGTGTGTTTGTAGATCATAACCACGGGACTATAAAAGTTAAATAAGAAAGGCCATCTTGATATTAGGAAGTTTAAGTTCCCAATGCAGGGGTCTGCATTTTCAGTGGAAAACTTAGAGGAGTGCTGTTTGGGAAAGGCTGACAATTTCTATGTGGATGTAGCTATTACCTAAAAATGCTCTACTTTCAAAGACTGAAGGGCAACCCCAACCTGAAGGTGGGAGAACACAATGCTAAGAGTTGTTGGTTTAGTATAAAGACTAAATTCTGCATGTGATCTAACAGAAATCTGTAACTCTGCTCCACAAAGTCAGCTTGAGCAGCAGGGCAGAACTGCTCAATATTTTAATAAATGTAACTGATAAAAGCATCAGCAATTAGAATACCTGTGTGACTCGACTTATTCTTGCTTTAGCTTTATGAACTGCCAACATTAGTGAAAAATGGTTTGAATTTCATTTTGGGGTTTGGTTTTCTTTTTAATGTGTGAGCAGTAAAGCTAGTCTTAGGAGAGGAATTTAGCTGGTACCTTTAGCTGGTTTAGCCTTCAGGATGGGGCAGTTCTAAAAGAGCTTTTACTCTACAAGAAAACAGGTATGTGAGGCATAATTAGCAGGAGAGTGCTGAATGCACAGCTGCAAATGAAAGATATGCCTCATGGCCCATGAAAATTGTTGAAATTTGGCATGTACAATTTAGTTGGCTTAAAAGTCCTGCCATCCAATTCAGTAGATTGTGAAAAAAAAAAAAACATTACATTTACAGCATCTTTCTGTGGAAACATACTTTGGCCTTCTAGCTAAAAATTTTGATGCAAAGTAAATGTAATTTTTAAAGCAGTCTGTTACTTTAGGAAAGTGAGCTGCAGTCTAAGTGAGTTTGAATCAACCTCAGCGTCAGCTGTACCAGCAGGGACCATGCTGTAAAGTTAAGTCACCACTCTAGTTTAGGGCATCAGGTACTACAATTTACAGGTGTTCTACAGAAATACATGAATTTCTATAAATGCTTTTTTACAGGGTTCTTCAACATCAGCAGTTGCAGGGGATAGATGCAGGTCTGGGGTACCTGCCAACTTGCTGGCAGTTGGAGCTGACCTCTGTCTACTCAAGCAAATGAAAGAATGACATGTGAAAGTAATAGCTATTAAGTAGGGCTTGGCCTTTCCCCTGCTACTGACAACAGCAACACCCTGACAGAGGCCTTTCGCTGCCACAGGACAGAGAAGTGTCTGCTGTGACAGGCTGCCTACTTATTTCTCATTTGCCAACTGCTTCAAAAGGTTGGTTCTCATCACAGACCCTCTGACGATGGTAGAAGAAATAATACACTAAAGAAAAACTTGCAGAATTTACAGTAACGAACATCCTACCTATTTCTTCTTCAAGACAGAGTAAGGAATCATTAGACAGCTCTGCTTTTGATAAGATGTTCAGGAGTGTCCCTGGTGGCGTTTGTTTCCACTGCTTCCTGTTTTCTGGGATCTCTTCAGGCAGAATAGCATGGTCAGCTGAAGAACAGCAAGGTTCTCAGGTCACTAAAGCATGACTGTAGCTTGGCACCACATTTTGTCAGATTCAGAATTTCTAGTCTTGACATTGATTTCTTCCTTTTGGGTAATGCTGGAACCCTTTTTTTTTTTCTTTTTTTTTTCTTTTTTTTTTCCCTCTGTGGAATACTCCTAAGTTTTTAAAAAAGTATTTGAACTGATTGATACCACAGAGAAAAAATAGTTTGGACTATTTGTCACTAAAAATTTCTAACTCCAGTTTTAATGTTCAAGTAACTGCTTATTAAGCCTGGAACAGAAAGGTGCAGCTTCAGTGAGCAGCAACTTGTCAGCTTCTAGGGGCTAGAAAAGCTTCAAAGAAGTGTTCCTGTTTCTTTTGCACCCTCTGCTCTTTCATGTAAAGCGGAATGAAGAAGCAGCAGCATCATATTAATAATATTTTGCTTTGTCTTCACTGTCTGTGCAAACACTTCAGGCTACCTCTGTATCTGGGGTGCTGGGAATGCTGGAAGAGCTCCTTGACTGCAGCAACCAGTCACTGGAGACAGCTGGCTGCCTGGGAATAAATGCAGTGGTAGGAACAAAACCCAGGAATTAAGCTCTTCTCAACAGGAGCATCACCACAGCCACACCTGTGTGTGGACACACTCGTGGTTGTGTAGCAACACTTGTGTGAGGAGCTGGGAACCAGAACTCTACCACGCTCTGGGATGGTGTTGGCAACTGACAGCTCCAGTTCTTATGGGTCATCAATGCAAGGCCTGAAAAACTGCTGTGAATTATGTGCATAAGCATTTTTAACATAAGGCATTTTTAACAGTTGCTACCCAGGCCACAGAGCGATTCATAAAATGCAGGCCTTGTAATACGTGTGGGCAGCACAACACGACTGCAACATGTCTGGGGAAAATGAGGAATGAACTCTATGGTTTAGCACATACAATAACTGCAGTTATTATGAACTTCTGCAATTCACATGCCAGGTCATGTGAACGTTCTGGTATGGAAGTGTTTTGGCAAAGGTCTGTAAGTAGTCTGGCTGAATTTCAGCCAGAATTTTTCCCTGCTTTCACTGAAAACCAGAACTTTCTTACCAAGTTCATTTTCAGCCATGGTAGGACATACAGATGTGACATCAGCGTCAGCTAAAAACTTCAGTAGTGTCTGAGGGGCTCCAGCTTGCCAATGTTTTCTGTTTTCTTTTGTATTATCTATGTCATTGGTCTCTAACAGGAGGGGAAAAAAAAAGATGGCAAAACTATTTCATTTTTTTAATGTAAATGTTAGTGGGATGATAATATTATGTGATATAAAGAGAGAGCTCATCAGATAAACTTACTATAGCCTGGACTAACTGAATTTACCTAAATCCTATATAATTTTCAGGATTAATACTCAGCATTGCATTTCCCAAGAAATACCTGCTTGATATCCAGATAGTTCTTCCAAAGCTCTGTCCACGTGATCTTCATAAACTTCCACCGATTTCTCCTTAAGATTCTCACCATCCACAAAAGTCAAAGTCTCACAGACTTTATCTAGTACCTGAAAAAAACAAAAGGTTACTCTGGAAAGAGAAAAAAAAAATATAGGACAATAACCAGTCACTTCTCATTTTACTGTGTTTGCCAGCCAGTCTCACATATGCACAGGAAAATTTTGTAACAAAAAGTGAAGCAGTAGAGTGCAAAATTCACATTGTGGTTTGTGTATCAGAGGGCTGCATAGGGCTCTGCAGAGATGTGAAACAACAGAAGGACAAATATTCTAAAAAAGTCTAATATACTAACAAAAATCTTAACATGTAGCTACTACATGTCAATCAGTCACAAATCTCAGTTTAATAAGTGAAATCACATCATGTTTTCTGTAGTTGCGCTTCCACTTTTTCTAAATAACAGCTGGTTCATTACAGTATTATTCTTGCTTTGTGAAAAGAAACATAAATGTACTGAAACAATTTACAAATCTAATTTGGCATCTGCTGACTTAACTCAATTTTGAGATGAGTTCTTCTCCTCAAGCCCCACTTACAAAATGTAAATATCTGCACACTTTCATCTTCTACCATGTGAAAGATTGACCCAGACATCATTCAATTTCCTTTTGAGCAATTATCCTCTTGTAGAAGGTCAGAGATATGCAATAGGTCAACACATCCCCAATAGGAAGCTTCATTATAACAATGGCAGAGGATGATGGTAATGGAAACAAACCTTAGATCACAGAGCTACTGTCATGGTTTCAGAGGACTAATGAAAATGCTTTGACTTTAACTACCACGTACCTCTGCTTCTTGAATGCTGTCTCCCTCCGGAACACATACATCTAGATTAATTTCAAACTTTACTCCTCCCTAAAGAAAATTCACACACTTCGTTAATTTATTTTATTAAGTAAAAACATTTAATTAAATGTACACACTTTGTATGGAACTAAAAACTTGAAAATTACCCTTCTATTGAAAATAACTTTTCTTCTATTTAACAAGATCAAAGTTGAAGAAATTGGACAAAAATAGACTACTCTAAAAATAGTTTACGAATACTTTCAAATGGCTGCATCCACTTTTGAATTTAAGGAAAGGTGTTTTTGATAATAATTTAATTCAAATCCTTGCAATACACAGAGTTGGTTCTTACACTCTTGGTTCTTACACTGGTTACAACCTGTGTTAAAATTTGAACCCTGTACTGCTTCTGTGCAGTATTTCATAACAGACCTTTAGTCCACTTCACAATAGTGTTATGGGCAGAAGCCTTTCTGAGATCTTATATGCGTTTCCATTCAATTCCCATCCCTTTCTACAATTTAAAAGGCACTATAGAAACTAATGCTTTGTCACAAAATGTTAAAAAATTAGTAGCTTGACTTGACTTCATTTAAACTTTGAGTAAAGGTGAGCTCCCATACACTACTAATGCAGTTTGATATAAACATGAGTAGGTAGGGATTGATTGCTACCTGGGGATATCTAAAGGGAGTCTCCCTCAAACGATCATAAAAGCTCATTTATTTTCTTAGTAACTCTATACAAATTCTATATATATTCCAATATAAACTTTTAAAACCAGTAGATCAGCACTCTTAATTTATTTTCATATAACCTGATTTCCAGAGCTACTGTGTTAATACAATCATTTGAAATGTGCAAGAAAATGGGAAAAAAAATTACAACAATCAGGATGGATACCTTTGTGTTATGTTTCTTTTCTAAGATTTTTTGGTCTCGCCTATCCTGGAGCCTGACTTGTTTAAAGTTTTCTTCCATGTCCTGGAAGGAGGAAAAACAATCTAACTTTAAAATACATTCTTTGGAACCAGGATATGTGTATACTCTGTAAAAGAAGACTTGTTTCAGTAGTAAATGTAGTCACTGATTTCCTTATATTATATCTGTAAGAATATCCCATTTGCTGCCTTATTTAGAATCTAATGCTAAAAGACATAGTAATTCTGCCTTATCTGGCAAAAAGAAGAATAGGAAACTTGTATAAAGTGCAAATCTCTGATTTTTCAAAAACCTGTGTTTGGAGGATAAAGTACTGTGTCAAGAAATAAAGAACACATCTTTTATTTTTTATTATCATATGCAAGATGACTCAGGCTGATTTCATTCTGGAAAATTTTTGAAGTGATGAAATCAAGACTATAACAGAAACCTATGCTTGTGGAAAGTATAATTACTTTCATAGTAAGGTGTTTTCTGGTAACATCTGAAAAATATGGGTTTTTTATAGAATATATATCTATAGATTATATATATAATATATATAAAGAATAGAATATATACTATAGAATCCTAGTAGCTGTGTCAGGGCTGTTTTCCTTTCAGAACAGACTGGAAATTTTCACATTGAAGTTAGTTTTCATAAATTGAAGCTTTCATTCATTTCACTTGAAGAAAAGTGGACCTCTTGCTGCAGAAATCCGTGTGGTCTGGAAACCTCATCTGGTGTTCACAATGCCAATATTGCAAAGTAAAAGTAGAACGATTCTGAAACTCCATTCCAGTCAGTATGCTTTGGTAGTATTTGATGAGAAAAAGTGGAGGAGTACTATAGCTGGAAAGCTTTGGTTCTGCCTCTTCCACTTCTTCCAAATTTTTGTTTAAGTAAGGACTCCACATAAAACTGGGTTTTAACTTCCCACACAGTGCTGCTCTGGGTTCTGCCTCTTCCACTTCTTCCAAATTTTTGTTTAAGTAAGGACTCCACATAAAACTGGGTTTTAACTTCCCACACTGTGCTGCTCTGGGCTGTCATGCATTGCTTTGTCTTCTGCACAGAATTCTCATAAAGATTTGCACTGTGAACGACTTCTTCTTTACTTCACTCAGAAAGCAAGGAAAAGAAACATACCACAAAAAGACATTAAGTAAAATTACATCCTTTGTATTTACAGATGAAAAAGGATTACCAAAACAAGTCAGGACTCAGCCAAATAAATTTTCCTGGCTATTTATAAAGGGAACCCAGGGAGACTTTCACATATGGTACAAGCCTCTGCTAAGATTTAATCTTTACCATTTTTCAGATTTGTCACACAGAGAGTGAAACAAAGACCATGCAGGACGTGCATAAGAAGTGCCATTCAGAGTAGGAGATGGAACAGATACCTGAAGTGATTCCTCTCCTGTTCCAGCTGCGTCTCTGGTTTCAGACTGGTCCTCAGCTTTCCCTTGACTCACCAGATAGGTTTTATCTTGTATTTTTTGATTCTCCTAGGAAACATTTTTATAAAAGTTTCATTTTAATTTCACAGAATCACAGAATGATAGGTTGGAAGGGACCTCTGGAGATCATCTAGTACAACCACCCTGCCAAAACAGGTCCACCTAGAGCAGTTTGCATAGAAGCATGTCCAGGCAGGGTTTTGAATGTCTCCAGAGAAAGAGACTCCACCACCTCTCTGGGCAGCCTGTTCTAGTGCTCTGCCACCCTCAAAGTAAAGAAGTTCCTCTTCATGTTTAGATGGAACTTCCTATGTTCAAATTTGTGTCCATTTCCTCTTATCCTGTGACTGGACACCACCAGAAAAAGACTGGCCCCAACCTCTTAACACCCACCCTTTAAGTACTTATAAGCATTGATAAAATCCCCTCTTAGTCTTCTCCACACTAAAAAGACCCAGGTCTCTCAGCCTCTCCTTGTAAGAGAGATGTTCCAGTCCCCTAATCATCTTTGTGGTCCTCTGCTGTACCCTCTCCAGCAGTTCCCTGTCTTTCTTGAACTGGGGAGCCCAGAACTGAACTCAGTACTCTAGAAATTTCTAACTAAGTGTACTAGCTTACAAAAGAAAAATACAATTGTGTGTATGTTTGAGCTTTGTTACCTGAAGTACTCCTACTCTAAATCTGAATTCCTTTATATCGCTCTGATATTCTTCCCGAATTTTCTGCAATTGTTTCAGGTACTCCTATTAAAGAACAGTAAGGTAAAAGAGATATGTATTAGAAATACTTAGAGAAATAGTTCTAGCTAAACAAAATGTTCGATGGATATCAAACTGTGTATATATGAGAAAAAGGGATCAATGTCCTTTACTGCCAATTTTAAAGATTGCTTGATACTTCCTATTATATGACATCTTGGAGTTATAATTCTAACTCTTCCACACTTTAACCTTTTTGATGTTTTCCTGACTGCTCCATGCTAGCTGTAGAATTATATCTGAAACAGCTAATTTCAAGAATAACATAAGGACTGAGTAAGGATGCTAAGGTTGCAATCCAAAAATAGAGGACTGTAAATTAGGAGAATAAAAAAATCATGTAACTTTTATTGTATTGCAACTGCTCCCCAAAGTGAAACAAAACATGGTAATCTTTTATTAAAGACACTTCAACATTCCTATGCTTTGGAGCAAAAACTTCAAATTTGGCCAAAAGATAATTTTTGTGGTAAGGACCTCTCTCTTACTGTTTATATGAGAGTCAATCCTAATTTGCCCATGTCACAAATGGACAAATCTGTAAAATTTCATTTTTGGGTATATTTAGTACAGACTTTGCAGAACTAAACAGCAACAGTCTCTGAAGAATGTGTACATGATGAGTATTTCTAATTCCAAAGCCTGACCATTATGTAAAAGTTAATACATTCGTATTTATTATGTCTTTTTTTTTTTATAAATCAAAGATAGAAAGATTAAATGTATTTACATGTGTTCATGTAAGAGGAAGTATCAATTTGATTTCCCTGTCATCCAAAAGCAAAACCAGAAAAGTATATTGTTTCTGTTTAAAATAATCTCCAAAAGTTATAATGTAATGTACCAGGGAAATAGTACACATCACATACTATTATATCATGTTCTAAATGTCATAGTATGACTTATGAATAATGAATATACATACATGAATGATGCATACGTGGCTATTTTCTCTGATTGCTAAATGTATCTGTTGTCCTCCAGCATGAGTTTGTCCAGTGACGTAATGCCCATAATATTAGTAGAAGTGAAATTGAAATCAAAATCAAGGCCATGTTTTACAAAATTATTATGGACATCAGAGTTTGTGCAAGTCTTCACCAGTTTATATAAGATGGAACCAGATGAAAACAGCTTTTTGTTTCCTAGTGTCCAGATGGAAAAGAATTAATTTTTTTGGCCAATTCTAATGTAAAGAATACTGCTGAGGAGCATGAAAGCTTTGAGCAGCTGTCTTAAGGAAGATATTTCATTTACCTGCTCTTTCATTTCATTCTTTCTAGACATGTCCTGTTGATGTTTTTTGATATGTTCTTCCTTTACTTTCTGCTGCTGTATTTGCTCATAATATGGATCAGCAGAGGATGGTCGCAGTCCCTATGGATGTACAAATAAATCTCAGAACAAAGGAATTTTCATTTAGGATTCTTTCCTTCCAAGATCACTCAATTCACTCTCCCTGTACCACTGAAGAGTGCAGTCAGGCAAGAGTATATTTTTGGAAGAAAAAGTTATAGTAGAATTTTACATTGTTATAGTTTTCTATTAGAAAATAAAACCTCAAGATGAGTGTTACAGAGGAGATGAACAAATTCATTAGAGCAGAACTTTTTACCTGATGGCATTATAAAGACACCAGTTAATCTTTTGGATTTTCATTCGGTTTCTTTTGCAGAATTTATTTTATGATTCAGGATTTACTTACCAGCTGTTTTTCCACTTTAATCTTGTACTGTTGGGCTTCAAAACGCCTTTGAAGATACTCTGAAGGCCTGAGAGAAGAAAGTGATGTTCATGTACTACATCATATTTCACAGACTCTGCTATCCTGTGCACAAATAATTCTCTACAGGTTCTATCACATATAACAGAGCTGTCTTTGTACTACGTGAATATATAAATATGGAACAACAGTAAAATAACAAAAAGAAAATATATCCACTTTAGGCATTCCCCTTCATATTACTTCAGTAACATCAGCCTTCTAAAGAGTGCAGCAAATCCTTTCTCTACCTTTTATTTGATAATTTATATGTGAAAGTGTTAATAAAAATAAAGTTGTTTTTCCTGATCCTCAAAAGGAGTGAAAATTGTCAGAATTGAGGTTGTATATTCAACCTTTCTCCTCTATGCCTAATTCTATCAATCAGCCTAACTTTGTTTTGTGGTTTCTAAACATTTACCTCTTTTTTTTTTTTTGTATAAAATAACCAGCAGTCACTTGTAAGCTCCCTGATTTCTATTTATTTCACTTCCTACCTCCAGAATCCACTCATGCCCCAGGAGGCCAAACTGAATTGACCTTAAATAAGGTACTAGAAATGCAGGTCAGAAAAGAAGATGATGATCCTTAACTGAAACATTTTAAACACTGCCATCATTGAATGAAAATTAATGACTCAGTCAACCTTAATGGAAGGATCCAAAAGAAGGCAGTATTTAAAATTCCTTACCTTCCTTTCTCAAGGTTTTCATCCACACCTAAAACAGCCCATCATGGAATGGACAGGCAATCTCTAAAGTAATAAAAAGGTTGTATCTCTACTTTGTAAAAGAAAGGCTTTGTAAAAAAAACTGCTGGAGAGAGGGTCTTTCTATCTAAACCCATAGCTCTGCAGGAAGAAAACCCAGTTTCACACGGATTTCTCTTTTCCCTCAAGTGGAGAACTGCTTTTGGTCTCTGTATTGTTCTGATCGTGGTGGGAAGAAAGACAGTGTTTATCCTGGATATCACCAGAAAGCCTGTGTTTAACTTCTCACACAAAAAAATGCTGAGATTTGGGAGACATTTTAACAATGAAATGGCAAACATCAAGACAATAGATTCAGAAGAAACTTCTGGATAGACAGGAATGGGATTATGTTCTTGTGCAATAAACGCATGTAAAAAAATTATCAAAGACCAAGCAGAAAAGCAATTATACTGAATGTATATGTCCAGCGTTACCTAATCAGGAAGGCTCAAAATTCAAAACATACATGAGAGTTCATCACTAATACGTAGAGTGAGAAAAGTTTACCAGTCAGATGGTGGAGGTGGAGGTGCAACTTGTCCTTTTAGTTTATAGTATTCCTCAAATCTTTGGCTGATATGAGAAAGGTCATAATGTGCATTAGCTTTCCTCTGCAAGTTGTCGAGCTTGTCATAGTAATGCCCATAATGGCCATGCACTCTGATACTTTCTTGGACTTCTGCTGTTTTAAATCTGGAGGTCTGTGGCTGAAAATATAATAAAGGATGTTAATTTATCTGTTCTCATTTGTATCAGTACAAGTCTGAATTACCTTCCTGTCCTTCTCCCCAATCTGAGCTGCATGATAACATAGGCTGTCTACAGTATAGTTAGTGTAAGTTTTCCAGATCGTTTTAGATATAACCCAGAAACTTCCCAACTTGTCAGGGCTTATGTAATCTTAACCATTGTGTTTTCCTTCTCCCCTGCTCCATCAGTTCCTGTCATTAAGCAGCAGCCTGTATAGTTGTGCCAGGCAATCAGCATGGGGCTTTGTACTTTGTAGTGTCATTGCCCGAGAGTGACTTCCTTGTTCTAAAGCCCTGAATTAATTCCAGGAGAGTCTCCTTTTGACATGTGAGAGCAAGAGGAACCTAGGATGTACTTTTGGGGAGTATACACAGACTGCTGCTGTCAGGGGAGCACTGTGCTACTTCATTTCACCATCTCTTTGATTATGTGCCTGTGGGATCTTGCCTTTCATTTCTCAAAGTGTGATGAAACATCCCTGTATTTCTACTTTGTGACAAGACTGTCTTTTCCATTTCTCATAAGAACAATGGAAGGAGGGTGATCATCTACCTGCTACTGCATGATATAAGTGTGCTAAGACATTCACGAAATTTTCCATGGTGGGAGACTATATGGTGTATGAGAAAAGTGCTGAATTTGGCCTATTTTCTTACATGAATTAAAAAGCATCTGAGTATCCCTCCCATAGATGATAAACACATTCATTATTACCCTGTTTTCCTTCTTAGAAACACTGAAAATAGGCTCATCTACCTATGGTATAATCCAGATTACAGTAGCTACGTAAGAAGAGTATATTCCACTACCAATAATGTTCCCAAGGAAGACCTTATAGCAGCTCATCAATATCTGAAGGGAGCCTACAGAAGAGCCGAAGAGGGACTGTTCATGAGGAAGTGTAGCAACAGGACAAGAGGCAACAGTTTTAAATTGGAAGAGGGGAGATTGAGATTAGACACCAGAAAGAAATTCTTTACAATGACAGTGGTGAGGCACTGGAAGAGATTGCCTAGGGAAGTCATGGATGCCCCATCCCTGGAGGTGTTCAAGGCCAGGCTGGATGGAGCTTTGAGCATCCTTTTCTAGTGGGAGGTGTCTAGGGGGGTTGGAACTCGACGATCTTTAAGGTCCATTCCAACTCAAATGATTCTATGATTCTATAACCTCAAAAAATGTTTATCTTGTTCCCCACTGAAATAAGTTTTACAGTATGGTACCCAGAAGGGTGTCAATTCCAGGCAATAGGGAGAACAAATCAGGCCATCTAAATAAATGTAAGAGGATTGAGAACTGTGGCCAGTGATGCAGGAGCCCTGGTGACAGAGGCCACGAAAAAGGCTGAGGAACTGAATGCCTTCTATTGTCTCAGTCTTCAGTGGCAAGACCAGCCTTCAGGAATGTCAGGCCTCTGCAACTTGGGGGGAAGTCTGGAGCAAGGATGACATACCCTTGGTGGGGAAGGATCAGGTTAGAGAAGACATAAGCAGACTGGACTAATGGGATGCACTCACAACTGCTCAGGGAGCTGGCAGATACCATTGCAAAGCCACTCTATTATTTTTGATTGATCATAGCAGTGATTGGGAGGACTGGAGGAAAGCAAATGTCATTCCTATCTTCAAAAATGGCAGGAAGGAGGAGCTGGGCTGGTCAGCCCCACCTTAATGCCTAGGAAGGTGATAGAAAAACTAATCCTGGAAACCACTTCCAGGCACATGAGGAACAAGAAAATTGTCAATAGTAGTTAGCATGGATTCACCAAAGGCAAGTCATGCTTGACCAACCCAATAACCTCCTACAATGAAATTACTGGCTTGGTCGACAGGGAGAGAACAGTGGGTATTGCCTACCAGGCAATTGCCTTCAAGGGAGGCTTTTGACATTGTCTGCCCCAAGATCCTCATAGAGAAGCTGATAAAGTATGGTCTGGATGAGCAGACAGTGAAGTGGATTGAAAATCTCTCTACTGAGGGATCTGACAGGGAGGGTAGCGTGTGAAAAAGAACTGGAGGGGAGAGGGGCCCAAGAGGGCTGGTTGGTTTTCAAGGATCATCTCCTCCAAGCTTAGGAGAGGTGCATCCCAAAAAGAAGAAGTCAGGCAAAATAGCCAGCAGGCCTGTATGGATGAATAAGGAACTGCTGGACAAACTCAGGACCAAAAAGGAGGCCTATAGAGGGTGGAAGCAGGGATGGGTAGAATGAGCTGGGGTCGTTCAGCCTGGAGAAGAGAAGGCTCCAGGGAGACCTTATTGCAGCCTTTCAATATCTGAAGGGAGCCTACAGGAGAGCTGGAGAGGGACTCTGTCAGGAAGTGTAGTGACAGGACAAGGGGGAATGGTTTTAAATTGGAAGAGGGGAGATTTAGGTTGGATACCAGAAAGAAATTCTTTACAGTGAGGGTGGTGAGGCACTGGAACAGGTTGCCCAGGGAAGTCGTGGATGCCCCATCCCTGGAGGTGTTCAAGACCAGGCTGGATGAGGCTTTGAGCAACCTGCTCTAGTGGGAGATGATCTCTAAGGTCCCTTCCAACCCAAACCATTCTATGATTCTATGAAAACTGGATGAATGGCTCAATCCGGAGGGTGGTGGTCATAGTACAAAATCTAGCTGGGCAGTAAATAGCAGGGCACCCAGAGGTCAGTACTGGGTTCAATCTCATTCAGTGTCTTCACTAATGATCTGGATGATGAGGGAGAGTGAGGCAGAGTGCACCCTCAGCAAGTTTGCTGGTAACACCAAACTAGCAGGAGCAGGTGATACACCTGAGGGTTTTGGTGCTGGAGAAATGGGGTAACAGGAACTTCATGGAGTTCAACAATGGGAAGTGCAAAGTCCTCCACTGTGTACCAGTACCTACCAGGGAACACCCACATGGAAAGCAGCTTGGCACCCGAGGAAAGCAGCAAAAGCACCTGAGGGTCAAAAGCACCAAGTTGACCATTAGCCAATAATGTACCCTTGTTGCAAAGAAGGTAAATGATACCCTAACCTGCTAGATAAAGTACTCCCAGCAGGTCAAGGGATATGATCCTTCCCCACTACTCAGCACTGGTAAGGCTACACCTGGACTGGTGAGTCCAGTTCTGCACTCCCCAGTACGAGAGAAATTAACATACTGGAGAGAGTCCAATGAAGTGCCTCAAAGATGATTAAGGGGCTGGAGCAAGTCTCATATAAGGAAAGGTTGAAAGAGCTCGGACTGTTTAGCCTAGAGTAGGCTCAGGTGGGATCTTATTATGTATGTAAATACTTGAAGGGAGGGTGCAAAGAGGATGGAGACAGGCCCTATCCAGTGGTACCCACTGACAGGACCAGAGGCAATGGGAACAAACTGAAACACGGGAGGTCGCCTCTGGACATCCAGAAATACTTTCACACTGTGGGGGTGACTAAGCACTAGCACAGGTTTCTCAGAGAGGTTGTGGAGTCTGCATCTTTGGAGATACTTAAAAGCTGTCTGGACACAGACCTTAGCAACAGGCTCTAGAAGACCCTGCTTGAGCAGGGGCATGGACAAGGTGACATCCAGAGGCCCATTCCAACCTCAACCATTCTACGATTCTGTGAATCCTGGAGCAAGGCATTCAAACTACGACAAGTATCTCTGCAACCCTGCAAACTGTTTGCTTCACTTGGATGCTGAAAGAAGGTGGGAACTTTCCCAGCATTAGTATTAGGTCATGTCTTGTGGATGAAAAAACCTGTGGACAAAATTTTGCCTTTGATTACAGCAATGCACAGTGAAAGGAAACTTAACTTTCCAAACTTAATCCATCTCTGAATTTGCATTGGATATACACAAATGTAACTCCCAGATCCTAAATGTGTTTTGTTCTGTGTTCACCAGCACCCAAGGCAGCATTACATGCTCTTGAAAATAAAGGTATGAAGTCATGCCAAGAGGCTGGACACAGCATACAGCTGATATCCACTGAGTGCCAGTGGTTCTGCCCATGAATGGAGTCTCAGAAGGTCTGAGGCAAGAGGATCAGTGTATTTGCTTCTATAGCAAAAATGCAAACACAGAGTTTATTTGCCTTTGTGTAAATGCAAATGCAAAGCACCCCTCACCCTTTTTGTTACAAAGAACCATATTGAAGCAACCTAAATTCAGTGTTTGCTTCTTAGGCTTTCTAAAACACCTCTTCTGAGGCTTCAGGAGTGCCTAACTGTCTCTACTGACTTAGTGTAGGCATCAACCTAAATATAATGATATAACATCTTACTGTAGACTTTTAAAGAGCAGGAATTTGCCTCCTGAAGATTATTAAATATTACCAGAATGTGGATACACAGTACCTGAAAAACAGGATGTTGCCCTCTTGAAGGTGGTTTCCATTCATTTCTTTGAAATAATTCCTGTTTCTTGACAGGTACCACCATTCCAGGTTCTGGAGAAATTTGGTCTGGGACTCTCCTTTTTTGAAGTTTATATGCTTCTTAACAATAAAAGATTAAAAGGTTACATTGTGTGCTCTCTATGTGATTAATGATCATATAGTTGCAAACCATAGTAGGGTGCATACACCTACACTGACAGGTTGGGCTAATAAATGTTTCTTATGTCCTTTCATCATCATCAACATACTTCACACTTCCTAGGCATTTTGCCTTTCATTCTTGGAATGATGTGCTTTTGAAAACACAATTTCTCACACTCGTGTAAAGTGGATCTTATTGATCAGTTTTGCAAAATGCACTGAATAAGAGCAAGATGTCTATAAACTAGAATGCTGATTTCACACTAGTACCAAGAACAGAAAACAGGAGGTCTGAACCTTAGCCTCAGATTTCATTGGGGGCTAGCTGTCTACCTGCTTAAGCATTCCCTTTCTAAATCTAGCCTTTGGCATTCTACAAATCACTAGACAATCTTGTGGTATTTGTGAAGTTTGGAAAGAAGGGCTGAGAAGTGAAAAATTTACCTTATCAGTTCCCTATGTAGGAGAATAAAAGTACACACTATTCCAGTTCTGTCAGTCAGTATTTTGCAAATACCCTAGCTGCAATTAAAGTAGTGTCCTTGCTAGGATTAAGTAGTTTCTAAGTGAGTTTTAAATCTTTCCTCAGTAGTGACTGTGAGATTATCATGTCCAGGAGATAAAATATATGAAAATGTTGAGTTTATGACCACAGATATTTTTTAAACTGCCTAGGTGTCCAGGTCCCTTTGCATTAGCCCTCGAAGCAGATAAATCTCATTGAAAGTAATTTCCAAAATAACATGGGTTCCTACGCGTGGTTTAACACCCCAGCCAGCAATTAGCCATTCACTTACTCCTCCCTCCCCGTCCCCTCACCCCGCAATAGGATAGGAAGAAGAGGAAGAAAAAGGGAAAATAACTCATAACTTGAGATAAAGACAATTTAATAGAAGAGTAACAGAACATAAAACAGTAATATTAATGGTAGAAGAATATAAAAAATCAGTGATGCAATACAATTCCTCACCACCCAATGATTGATTGCCTAGTCCATCCTAAGTAGCAATCACCCTGCCCCCCAGCCAATGCCCATTTATATATAGAGCATGACATCTGTGATATGGAGTATTCCTCTGGCCAGCTTGTCCTGCGTGTGCTCCCTCTCAGATTCTATGGGAAGCTGAAAAAGTCCCTGACTAATGTAAACATCACTTAGCAACAACTAAAACAATGTGTGTGATCAACAAAGATGCAAAACACAGCAGCTACTAGAAAGAACATTAGCTCTATCCCAGATGAAATCAGGACACCATATTACAGAAGATTTTTTTTTGGGGGGGGGGGGAAAGTCCAGAGTGTAGTTTAAGTAACTACATAGGTTTATTTTCACAAATCTGTTTAAACTACTTTAATACTTCCAAATATAAATTTAAGGAATAATGGTCCTATATCAAATAATATAAAATTAGGAAAAGGTTATGCTGCCAGAAGCATGCCAGATGTTCAGCAGCTCATAGAAAGATACCATTTAGTCCTATTCATGTTTTCTAAGAACGTGCACTCATAATCTGATCTATCAATGAGCACTAAATCCAAACACAGTTTGTTGCCTCTCACAATTTAATCTAACCTATAATATTTTGTAAAATACATCTTTATTATTTTATAAACAACCATGGAATGTGTTTTGCAAGATTTTTCCACATTGCTTGGCAAAATAAAGTAAGGATGCTTTTCATGTGACAGACCTAAACTGCATCTACACCAAAGCCTGTCAGTTTTGTAAATCCTATTCTTAAAAGAACTAAGATTAATGTTTTGGCACTTTCTTATGGCAACTTTTCTAGCTGAATGTTGCTGATGAGCTGGTCTAAAATTATTTTTTTCTGAACAGGACAGCAACACGCTATTTGGGGTGAATGTTTTTGCTGTTGCGGTTTTCTCCTGTTTTTATTCTTAACTTTGTGCAATTTAACAGCAATACAGACTGCTGGAGAAAGTTATCATCATCACATAAATCATAATTATCGTTAGTGTAGAACTAATGTTATGTGATATTATTATCATTACCTTGTGTCAGCATGGCTCCAGATTGTGAAGCTGAAGGCCTTTTCCTATGTATCATAGTGTGACCGAGTTCTTCCTGTGTTACCCATAAGAAAAAAGGTATCTCATAGAACTGTTTATACTACTTTGATACATATTTTTCTCTCAACAAGCAGCAGCATAGGCACTCACCTCAGAGGGCAAATACCTGAGAACAAGCTTCTGCAAGAAGGGCTTCCTTAGAATAGAATTGATAGATGGTCGATCTCTTGGAGATATTTTAAACAACTGGGAAATTAATATCCTCAGATCATATGAATAGTTGGGAGATACTGGGTGAAAACGTCCTCTGCAGATTTTCATCACCAGCTGGTGCAAACTATTGCCTTCAAACTAATAAATGGAAACAGTAAGAAGGGAACAACAAGTACTGTTGGTTGGAAATGAGGGACTAGACACTGCAACTTGAAAAAACATACTTGCTGACAGAAGCCCTGTGCTATGCAATCTCTTCATAAATCCTTTCTTGCTAACCATAGTTTGCTGTGGAAAATTAATATAACCACTCTCTGATGGTATTTTCTGGATATGTTCTCCTTGTTTCTGTTGCACAACTTAGGAGGTCCTTTTGTACCTGGAAGAGTTTTATTCATACTCTTCTGTCATACAGTAACAGAGAAGCAATTTTTCCAGAGCAAAAAAAAAGCTTTTATTTTGCCAAAAGCTGTTGAACACAGACCCGCATACAAACTGCCTTCCCACTGTTCAACTTCAAAACCTCACTTCACACACCTTAGACTATGTGTTCTCTCAGAAACCAAAGCATAGTCCTGATTTTTAACAACTGGTGACACTCAGATAACTATCAGACCTCTCAGTTCAGCAGATATCTTAACAGGTCAGCATCAATACAGGTTTTAGGGCCTTAGGCAGGCAAAAATAATTTTGAAAGCAAGTTCTTTCTTACCATTTTATTTACGTAGCTATTTTGAAGATGGTGTAATCAAATTTTGCCTTAGCTTCACATGCATTTCCTATCTACACCAGCATCTAGTTCCTGCCTTCATATTAAAAAATGGGCAGCAATACAGAATAAACCACCTAATAGTGATAAGAAGTAATATTAATGTTTTCTCATTTTATGAAATCTGAAATTTTCCTCAGCAGTAAGTACCCCCTTGTTCTCAGATCAGCACAACTGCTCTCCCTTATCAGTGCTGCTCTGCCTTCCCCCACATCCAAGCTCAGCAAAAGGTCAACTTCTGCTGGGCCAGGAATCTGATCCTTTTCCTGTTGTCAGGACTAGTCTCTGGTGCGTTCCCTTCTCCACACAATAGTCACAGGCTGAGGATTATTTGAGGCTCAGATCAGGCTGAGGACAACACAGCTTCCTGAAGATGCTACCATCTCAGTTCTTTTCTGACACGAAGGTGCTTCCAAACAAAATGAAAGCTTTAGGAAAATGTTTCTGAGGGCTCAAACTGCTTTCTGGGGAAACGTGCGTTTCAAACTCTTTAGTAAATGTAGATTGGTATTTATTTTCAAAATTATATGCCCAAAGCCTAACCTTGAAGTTTGGCTTTAATTATTTTGTCATATGTCTTTTGAAAAAGTTTACTACTTATTAAAGAGTAAATACATGTTTGATGTGTGTATACACAGACATAGATATATATATAAGTTGTAGAAATAGAATATAATAATACAGTGTAATAGAATATAATAATACACTGTATTTAAGTATGCACAGAATGGATACAATACAAAAAAAAAAATTAAACACTAGCAGTCATTCTTTAATATCAATAAATAAGCCCAAAATAATTCTAGTAGCTGACTACGAATACTATTATTACTACAGTTTTTTCAGGCTGTCCACTACCTTTTTTAATACCATGATAATGATCTGATCCCACGGTACTTACAGGATGCTTTAGTGCACATAGCTCATAAAGCACACAGCCAAGAGACCAAATATCTCTGTGAATAAAAAGTAATTAAAGTTTCAGGGAAAAGACTATAATATTTTCATACACATAATCAGTACCTCTTCTCAGATCTCAAATTTATTAACATTATTCCATCACTGATTAACATGGGTGCAACTTTTAATTTTTCTTCAGATTGAAAGAAGAAAATAACTGAAAAGAACAACTAGAAATTTCTTTTTAGTTGTGGTACCCATGTTTCTATGATACCTAACTAGGTACTGTCATTATAATTGGAAAAGGCACATGACATAAGGAATGCCTGCTTAATATTCCTAGCAGGATGAAGGGCACAGCTACCTCTGGCTGACATGATATTTAAAGAGACAATAAGGGAGTAAACTTGCATGAAAAAGTACAGTAGAGCTGAGATAGTGGTCCAGACTCCAGGACATTTGGTGTTGATCACATCCCCCACACAGAGATGGGTAAAGCCCACTCAGCTCCTGACTTTTTAGTGATTGTCATCTGGTATTTTGTGTTAAGCCTGAGTGATCCTTTAAAATTCTCAGACCTATTTGTCTTCCCTGCAGAATTGCCAATGCATCAGCTTTCACTGTAGTGTAATTTTATAAATCACAAATAAGAGTATCAAAAATTCATAAACTTGGAACTGAAAATAACTGTACTCGTATGTTGGAATAACAGAGAAATTTAATATTTGATGGAGAACTCAATAAAGCAAAGGAAAAAAAAATCCTTTTCACATTTCATGCTACTACTGCAAGGTGTAGTAAAAGAGAATGAGACTAAGCTTTAAGTTTAAAGTACAGGTAATTTTATAAAAACAAAAATATAATTAAGCGAAGCCTGTAGACAAATCACAACAAATTCATGATTGCTATACTCAGGACACTGTGAGTCAAAATACAACTGACAGTGTTGTATAACATAGTTGTTGCATACAATTGAAACACATAACTATTGTACACAGTAATACAAAACTTCACAAATGGGGGCACAGGAGAAATTCCTAGTGCACTGCAGAAATACTGATTTAAACCACGATATTACTAAAATAAGTTCTCTGATGCCTCTGTGCCCTCACGCACAAGCAGATGAAGGAAAGACAGAGACTTACGTTTTATTGTTGTATGGTCGATTTTCACAGATCTCAGGTGACAGGTAATAGGGGGTCCCTACACAGGTATGGGCAAACTCCATCGTGCTAATGAAACACAAGGGACACAAAGGCTTACACATGGAAAATTTTACAAGCAATTGAACTGGAAGCTTTTCTGCTCAAGGTGAAAAGCCTGCGGGGGGCATTATTTCTGCTCTCCAAATATCTGATAATGGAACACCCCAAGAAAAAAACTAAAGTATTTACCAGTTCTGTGTATAAATCATCAACTATTTTAATCATGGAGCATTTGCACTTCAACAAAAAGTACAAGAATTCTCTTTTTCCCACTTTTGCCCAGCACTGTAATCAACATTTTCAAGGAATCTTTATAATCAACACAGATTTCTGGAAGCTGTCAGAACCACTGCAGGATATTAGAAGTCTCTGACATACTCAATGAAGTAAGAATATGGGAGGTGGTAGTCAGTCATGCAAGCCAGAAACAGTTGGAAGGAGGAAGTGCTGCCCAGACACTACAGGAGGAATAAATGAATTCTAGTTCCATCTTTGGTGCTGACTTCTGAAGATGTAGCCAAATACCACCAGTTGGATTCATTTCACCTGCTTTTAGATACCTACTCTGTAGATGTTAGCAAGAGTCTTTGGAAAGTCATTGGAAAGAACCAAGTACTCACAGGGTGTGATCCTATGATTCTAGGGTCTTTCTCAATCTATACTAGATGCCAATAAAGTTTTAAGTTACACTCTTTATAGAGTATAAGAAGTCTGAATACCAGAGGTGCCACAGATGCCTAATTGCAAGTAAAAGTATTGGACATTATACATTCAGGACAAGAGGTAATGGGCACAAACTTGAACATAAGAATTGCCACCTAAATATGAGAAGGAACTTCTTTAAGGGTGGTAGAGCACTGGAGTCTCCATCTCTGGAGACATTCAAAAGCCACTTGGACATGTTCCTGTGCAACCTGCTCTAGGTGGACCTGCTTTTGCAGGGGGGTTGGACTAGATGATCTCCAGAGGTCTCTTCCAACTCCATATCATTCTGTGATTCTGCGATTCTGTGACACTATCTTGTGTTTGGAGAATGGAGATGAAAATGCCTTTGTACAGCCCAGGGGAGGAGGAAAAGAAAGCCTGAAAAACTTAATTTTCTCGTTACAGGAGGAAAAGTACTATCAAGCTCCAATTATTTTTTTGTATAAGCCTATTAAATAATTTTTAATATGTCTATACTTGGACATTCAAATTCTGCGGTCAAATTCAAATCCATCTACTATGTACTTTTCTGCTGTGTAGGAGCAATCCTTAAAGCAATTATCCCCAGAACACAGAACTAACAGAGAGTTACCTTTCCACACAATAGTTAACTAAATTGTGGATCTTTTTTGCCATGATATCCTGCCAAGGTCAGAGATGATCAAGCGGCTCAAGAAGTGGTCAAATTCAAGCATTGTCCTGTTGCTAGCGTGCACCCTGACATGTTTTGGCCACATCAAAAAGTACTCTCCTAGATAACATCAGGCCACTATGTAGAATAGTCCAACCTTGTCCCCAGAGTTAGTAAAAATAAGGCCACCCTCTTTAGGAGAACAGAGTTTAGCCATATGGATGCAAACCCATGGAGTGCCATGCCATTTCGTCTCACTCCAAGAGAGTGGTTTCTGGCCCTTTAAAAAAAAATAATACAGACACAGTCTTGGAGGACATACAAAAAAACTCTGTCCAAACTCTTTTCTTACACTCTTTCATAAGTTTTTAATGTTCTTCTCTTTCTTTTTTTTATGAGGCAACAGAAGTGATTATTAACAGCTGCAAGAGCAGGAGCTGTGCCTCCAGAATCTCTTTATGTCAATTCCACAGAGAACAGGGAAAGACTGGGGCTTCCCCACCATATATCCTATACCTAACAGAAGTCCAATTACTAGGCTAGATACATCTGCAGTTTCATGCAGGACAACATATTTTAGGGTAACAGAAAAAAAACACAGTGTCAGACCCTTTGTATCCCAGTCCTCTTGAACAAGTATAATCCACAACAATTTGCACATTCAGGTTGCATTCTGAACATTCCCAACAGTTCCATTTGGTGCTGGTCACAGACAAATTAAAAAAAGTACCTACCTGTTCAGCTGTCTTGCTATGCCAAAGTCCCCAAGCTTTGCTATTTTTCCGTTATTGCTAAGAAAAATGTTCTGCAAATAAAACCAAAACTGGTATGCAACAGTGAAATACGACAGAGCTTCTTAAGCATATTTTTCACAAGACAAAACCACCCTCTTTCCAATACTAGTTTTACTACCTGTGCTTTTACATCTCTGTGTAAAATCTTCTTGTCATGAATATGCTTCAAGCCCAAGGAGATCTGCACAAACCAACTCAGAATCTGCAATGAAAGTTAGATGGAACAGACTTCTATAAATTTGTGTAATTCTAACATCCAGTGGGGCATTTTACTGAAATATGTAAAATAAAGACAACATCAAAATCTAAAATATGTAGAGCATATACAACGTAAAACAGTAAAAACCAGTATTTTTAAAATTAATGCCATAGACACTTCCTTTTTTAATTACTATCACAAAACTAAATGGAAATAGATACCTGCTCCATTTCCTTATCCCCACCAAGTTTTCACTGACTGTGACACAGTGGGTACTTGAAAAAGGACTGAAGCATCATGTCAAAGGACCGCAAGAATACTAGACCTTTATTTAGAAATGAGGAAGTTCAAATAACAACTAAGGACTGAAATGTGAAAGGGACCTATGAAGAAGCAATAAGTAAGCACAGGTACATATACCTGACCCAGTACAACTCTTAAACATATATTTTACTTTAAATATACATTATTTTATTGAATAAGGGCCTTTGGACTTAATTCAGAAACAAAAGTAGAACTTTATATACTTCTCTACTTAGAAAGACTTTGATTCAAGTAACAATGTACTATTTGGTAATGTTTCACATTAAGCAGATGGTTTCCCAAATAGGGCTGATGCCACAAATGAGACTTTCTTAGGCATACAATTGAAAATACAAAGATATTTTAACAACTTTATGTTAAATCAGGCAATTTGCTTTCCTTTCTTGATTGGCAGATGTATATTTAGTTTCTATAATCCATTCTTCTATCCATATTTCCTTTGCCTTTCTTTGGATATGTATTATTCTGTTTCATTGTCAAGGGGGTTGTGTGTGTTGGTTCTCTCCTGTGTCTTGATGATCTGTGGTTTTGTCCTCTCTTTTATTTTCTCTCATTTTTCTTCTACCAAATGCCTCCCAAAAGGATCTTAAAATTCATTGCTACTGAATCAATAATTCACTTCCAAGTGACTTCTACACTAGGAGTTCCTCTTTTACTACTAAAGCAAAAAGAAAAGTCACAGTACTTCTTTCCCCCCCCCCATTTTTATGCTTTAGAGTATATTTTCACTAACTAGTTGGATACTATCTACCTAGTTTCTAGGTAAATTTTCACTACTGAGAAAGTAGATGACTATGCATGATTAAATAACCTCAGAGTTCAGTACACTAAGTCCAATACATAACAGAAAATTTCCTTCAGAAAACTGAAAATTAGTAAAAAAATAAAGGAATAAGTAAGGAATACTAAGAAATTCTGTTTCTGTGAATTGCAATACATATCATACTCACCTATTTACAAAATAAAATACAACACAGGCCAGAAGCAGTCAGATGGCTGGGCTGGTTTCTCTGTGCTAGTTTAACCATTTAAATAGCATCAGAGAAGTCTTGACCAGAATGAAACGAATGAGAGATTTACTATTGACTTCAGTATAAAGTAGGCTATGCCATGATGCAAACAGCATGAACAAATGAAGAATTCACATGTAATATATTTTCCCATAATTCTAAAACACCATTTAAAAGAAAGTCTTTATGGCTTAGTAGGTAAACTACTAATGCAGAGAAGAAGTGCATCCATAATGAAAGGAGCAATGGGAGGGAGGGGGGACAAAAATGGCATCAAAATACACTTTATTGAATTTTAACTCCTATGAATTATTTAAGATCATAATAAACTCCCATTAAGATTACCACAGTTTCTTCAAAACATTCAATTATTTTAACAGGCCAAAAAAGAAACAGTAGCCAGTACTGGATAATTCAAACCATGTGTTCTACATCAGTCCTTTCCTCTAAAGTTTAATTCTTTCACCTGGTCCTCGTCAAACAGCACTCCATGCTGCATATTTATCCGCTTCATTAAATCTCCACCATCACAGTATTCCATCACAATATACAGCTTGTTCTTTTCTGAAAATAGAAGTATATATTTTTGCTTTATTACTCATTAATACAGCAATAAATTCTTTTTATTTCATATGGTCTTTCTGTCAAAAGGGAACACCCTCAAGAGACCACACTGATAGAATGATAGATGTTCTTACAGGCAATGCTTAGGAGAATGCTTCATAGTTGGGTTTGTTCTCCAATAATAACTAAGTATATAGTTAGGCTCAGGGAAAAGGTTAAAAGTAGCCAGTGCCCACAAAGAAGAAATAAACAACACAGGCTACTTAATGTGGAAACAGCCTATTCTTAGGCCTCTGAGGTCCATACGACTATCAGATTGATGTGTCCTTTACAACATTTACAGTTCTGATCACAGAAGACAATTAGAACACAAGCTGTAACCATAGAATTCATTGCATAAGGCATTGCTCATGACAGATGTCAGCAGGAAAAATAAACATAGTTATCTTTTGTGGAGAACAAACCTCCTTTTCACAAAATCACAGAATATTCATGGTTGGAAGGGACCTTTGACATCACTGAGTCCAAACACACACACACACACAAAACCCGCAAAAAACCAGCATAACACAAACCAACACACACAGACAGACAAACCCAAACAATCTCAGGCACTAGAGCATGTCCTTAAGTGCCATGTCTACACGTATTTTAAATGGCTCTAGGGATGGTGACTCCATCACCTCCCTGGGCAGGCTGTTCCAGTGCCTGACCACTCTCTCAGTGAAGTTATTCTTGCTAATAACTAATCTAAACCTCCCCTGCCCCAACTTCAGACCATTTCCTCTGGTCCTGTCGTTATTCCCTTGGGAGAAGAGGCCAACACCCACCTCTCTACAACCTCCTTTCAGGTAGTTGTAGAGGACAATGAGG
>BJBW01006909.1:45999-73009 GCA_004320125.1 Scolopax mira
GGTGGCTCTTCTCTGGACACACTCCAGCAGCTCAATGTCCTTCCTGTAGTGAGGGGCCCAGAACTGAACACAAAGCTCAAGGTGAGGCCTCACCAGTGCCCTGTTCAGAGGCACTATGACTGCCCTACTCCTGCTGGCCACACTAGTTCTGACACAGGCCAGGATGCTGTTGGCCTTCTTGGCACACTGCCGGCTCATGTTCAGCCAGCTGTCCACCAACACCACCAGATCCTTTTCTGTTGGGCAGTTTTCCAGCCATTCTTCCCCAAGCTTGTAGCGTTGCCCACGGTTGTTGTGACTGAACTGTGTCATTCCTGTGCTGAGTACTGGAACCAAATGTACATGAACATTCTGCCCCAAATTTGTGCCTGGACACACATCTCCCATTCATAAAACAATGTTATATTGGGATTAGTGGTTTCCTCCTCAAAAACAAACAAGAAAAACAAAGTCTTTGCTCATGGCAAGGAATACCTAAATCTAATGGCGATGGGGCAGTGTTTTCTGGTGAACAGAAGCTCTGAAGAGGCTGCCTGAGGTGCCCATATCAGTGAAAGCTCTTGTAGAAAGAGCTGTGAAATTTCTCCCACTTCCCTCACCTCTCTCAAGTCCCAGGAGAACTCTTGGCCCTGGCAAAGCTGCCTCCCCAGGAATGGGGCCTGTTCCCTCAGCCACTTGCTTCAGCCCCATCTCACAGGTGCCATGGTAATGCGGTTCTAGAGATAAAAGGCAGAGCCAAGGAGTGAGGCAGTGTGAAGCCTTGGAGGAACCTCACGTGTCCTCAGCTCTTCACCAACCTTCACCCTTGCCTGAGAATTTAGACTCAAATCTTTTCCTGATAGTGACAAATATAAGTTATTAGAACTAATGTTAGTTGAGATTAATAGATTATTAGTTTATTCATTTAGTACTTTATTAGATTGATACTTTTTTAGAATACTAGTTTATTATATTAGATACTTTATTAGATTATTAGAACTAAAAATCCTTACCATCATAAGTGACATCTTCTCCCACCAAACTTCCCTGTGCTCATGGTAAATACTAACTCGGGTCACTGCTACAAACAATTAATGTTTGTCCAAGGCAAAGTTAACTCATCTTGGATTTACAAACTGTAGCAAACACTATAATGGCTGCCGAAACCATCATTTATTCTCTGGGGTATCAAGGATTCACGGAATTGTCAGAGTTAGAAGGGACCTCTAGAGATCATCTAGTCCAACTCCCCTGCCAAAGCAGCATTGCCTAGAGCACATCACTCAGGACTGCATCCAGGCGGGTCTTGAAAATCTCCAGAGAAGGGGACTCCATGACCTCCCTGGGCAGCCTGTTCCAGGGCTCTGTCACCCTCACTAGAAAGAAGTTTTTCCTCATATTTGAATGGAACTTTCTATGTTCTAGCTTATGCCCGTTGCCCCTCATCCTATCGCTGGAGACCACTGAAAAGAGTCTGGTTCCATCATCCTTCAACCCACCCTTTAGGAACTTGTAAACATAAATGAGGCCTGGCCTCAGTCTTCTCTTCTCGAGGCTAAAGAGCCCCACCTCTTTGAGCCTTTCCTTGTAAGGGAGGTCCTCCAATCCCTTAATCATCTTGGTTGCCCTATGTTGGACTCTCTCCAGTAGTTCCCTGTCCCTCTTGAACTGGAGAGCCTAGAACTGGACACAATATTCCAGTTGTGGCCTCACCAGTGTGGAGTAGAGGGGGAGAATGATCTCCCTTGATCTGCTGTCCACACTTCTCCCAGTACAGCCCAGGATTCCATTGGCCCTCTTGGCAACAAGGGCACATTGCTGGCTCATGGAGAGCCTGCCAGCCACCAAGACTCACAGATCCTTTTCCTCAGAAGTACTTTCCAGAAGATCCACTCCTAACCTATACTGGTGCCTGGGGTTCTTCGTCCCCAGGTGCAGGACCTTACATTTGCCCTTGTTGAACCTCATTAGGTTCTTCTCTGCTCAGCTCTCCAGCCTGTCCAAGTCATGCTGGTTTGTGGCACAGCTCTCTGGAGTACTGGCCAGCCCTCCCAGTTTGATATCATCAGCAAACTTGCTGAGGATACACTCTGTCCCCTCGCCCATACCTTTGCCATTATATTAAGGGGGTTTACTTCTACCTGGTGGGGACGGGCAGGGGGTTAACTTTATTCACCCTGTGGGAAGTTGAGCAGAGGGGAGGATGCTGCCTGTCTTGCTAAGATGAACTGATGTCTGGGCTCTCTCTTGAAGGAGACGTCTCTAAATGAGCCACTGGAAGATAAGCCCCACGAAGATCTGGCGGGGAGTTCTGTGCCCAGGTGGCAGGAACACAGGTGAGTGAACCCCATTGGTGATCTTGAGGGAGAAGCTTTGTTCTGTGCCTTTAGGGCCTTTAATAAAGCAAGACATGCAATCTGCTTGCTGACCATGTTTTACTCTAACAATTTGGGGCTTTTGATCCCTTCCAAAACAACACATGGGAGAAGGAAGAGCCTCAGGACTCTGGAAGAGGCCAAGTGGAAAAGGCCCAGCTGAACCTGGCGCCCTCTACCACCGAGCAGCAGGAAGGGAAAGCTGGGAGTGACGCGTCCAAGACTGTTAAAGAAAAGATGAAGTGGAAATTGTCTCCTGTGGGCACGCAGATGCCCATTATTTTCCTCCATTATTAATAATGACAAAGAGAAAGAGAAATTTGAGACCCCAAGCAGTTATTTGAGGAGTATCTCACATATGATAAGCCCCAGACAAAGAACATCATGGCCAAACCCTCTAGGTCACCTGGGGAGGAAAATCAATGCCCCAACATCTGCTTGCTCTGCAACACAAGTCTCGACGGCCTCATCACAAGTGCCCAAAGCCCTAGCTGCAAGCAAACTAATGAGGAAAGGGCAGAACAAGAGACATTAGAGGCTCCTCAACCAAAGAGGGTAAAGTTCTGAAGGCTCTACAAGTGAACCAAGGATGCGGGATCAGCAGCTCTCGCTCCTCTGCCCTCTGGGGCTGCTTACGTTTCCCCTCAGAGGTGCTGCCTCTGTAAAACCTTGACTGTTGAGTCTTTTTCCTCAACTTTGAAACACTTTGCTCTTCAAAAAGTGTTTGTATCATCTTAGCAGTCTTTTACCATGATGAAAAGGGGTCTTATATTCATGTTATGGGTATGTGACCTGCAAGCACATTGTCTCCTTTCAGACTCTCTTAGACGTGGACATAACACTCACAGACATCCCACTGCCACCCATCCGGGCCAGCTGTGGCCTTCTTCCCACTCCAGAGTCCCAGACCTGATCCCAGAACATAAGGAGAGGTATATTGGGTAGGAAAATTGGTCTGAAGTGGGCTGCAGCCACTCCTTCTGGGAGGGAGTGGATGAGGCTGGCTTCAAGTCTTTCTCTTGGGGGCTGGTGTCCCGCCTCGGGATGCCCACAGCCCGGCTTTCAGCCAAGTGGTGGCTTCTCTCCCACCTGCTCTCATAGAAACGAGGAAAAGCCTTGGCTTGGGCTTTGGCCTTGCCCTTCCGCAACCACCTTGTAGGTCTCTTGGAGAATCCTTGGACCTTGAGGTTGCTTCTGGGGGACTCTGATTTGTGTCTCCTGGGCCATTCCTTAGGCCGGGCTCTTCTTCCCTCTCTTCCCTTCTTACTCCAAGTCTTTCACTTTACAGCAGTGCGCTCACCAGACCGACAATCTCAAGTGGGCTGCACAGACCACCAGCCAAATCGATACACATTGGTGTATCCAGGCCCCCAAAACACCCAAGTCCAAGAGACTCCTTCTCACCAGCTTCCTTCCTGAAGCTGCCTTGCCCTCGCTGGGCTTAGAGTGCCACTGGCACCAGCCTGTGCCAAGGTAGAGGGCAGCTAAGGTGTCCCAGGGGATCCCAGCTCACCGGTGGGTTTCTTTCAGGTCCTCCCTGAAGGGACACAACTCTGGCAACATTGCTGGCTCTGAGACTTTAGGAGCGAGAAACCATAGGAATTCTAGTCCTGGCGGGAGATGTACTTGTACCATCAGGAGACATGGCAAAAGAAGAAAGAAAAAGAATCATATGGGGTTGGAAGAGACCTCTGAAGATCATCTCATCCAACCTCACCACCAGAGCGGGTCTACCTAGAGCACGTTGCACAGCAACTTGTTCAGGCAGGTTTTGAATGTCTCCAGAGGAGACTCCACCACCTCTCTGGGCAGCCTGTTCCAGTGCTCTGCCACCCTCAAAGTAAAGAAGTTCCTCCTCATGTTTAGGTGGAACTTCTTATACTCAAGTTTGTGCTCATTTCCTCTTGTCCTGTCACTGGGTAACACTGAGAAAAGACCAGCCCCATCCTCCTGACACCCTCTCTTGAAGTATTTATACGCATTGATCAGATCCCCCCTAAGTCTTCTCTTCTCCAGACTAAAAAGACACAAGTCCCTCAGCCTTTCCTCATAAGAGAGATGCTCCAGGCCCTTAATCATCTTTGTGGCTCTTTGTTGCACCCTCTCCAGCAGTTCCCTGTCCTTCTTGAACTGGGGAGCCCAGAACTGGACACAGTACTCCAGATGGGGCCTCACCAGGGCAAAGCAGAGAGGCAGGATGACCTCCCTCGACCTGCTAGCCACGCTCTTCTTGATGCACCCCAGGATGCCACTGGCCTTCTTGGTCACAAGGGCACATTGCTGGCTCATGGTCATCCTGTTATCCACAAGAACTCCCAGGTCTTTCTCTTCAGAGCTGCTCTCCAGCAGGACAGCCCCCAACCTGTACTGGTGCTTGGGGTTATTTCTCCCCAGGTGCAGCACCCTACATTTGCCCTTGTTAAACTTCATTAGGTTTCTCTTGTCCCATCTCTCCAGCCTGTCCAGGTCTCACTGGATGGCAGCACAGCCTTCTAGGGTGTCAGCCACCCCTCCTAGTTTTGTGTCATCAGCAAACTTGCTGAGGGTATATTCCATCCCTTCATCCAGGTCATTGATGAATATATTGAAGAGGACTGGACCCAGTACTGACCCCTGGGGAACACCACTTGTCACAGACTTCCAGCTGGATTCTGTGCCCCTAATCACAACCCTCTGGGTCCTGTCTTTTAATCAATTTTCAATCCACTTCACTGTCCATTCATCTAACCCACACTTCATAAGCTTACCTATGAGGATGCTGTGTGAGACAGTGTCAAAAGCCTTGCTGAAGTCAAGGTAGACAACATCCACTGCCCTCTTCTCATCTATCCAACCAGTCATAGAAAAGTCATCATAGAAAGCTATTAGGTTAGTCTGACATGACTTCCCCTTGGTAAATCCATGTTGACTATTTCTGATAGCTTTCTTTTCCTCCATATGGTCTGAGATGACACTTAGGATGAGGTGTTCCATTATTTTTCCAGGGATGGAGGTGAGTCTGTGTGGCTGAATGAAAATGGCTGAAATGGGTGTGGCTGAAGAAAAGCCTGCTCTGCAGCAGGATGGGTACTGTCACAGTGCCCTCAAGTGAAGAGGTTCTCATCAAACATCTTCACTCATTAGAGAAGTTGTTTGAGTGAACTTTTCTACTCATTAGAGAGTAGATCAAGGAAAGGCATATGATGAGAAACTCCTGCCCAGGCACTGTGGACACACAACCAACATCTACAACAACTTCCCCAGTGGAGAAAGAGATGGAGGTTTACTCACTGACACACAAAAATCCAAGATTCCTTTGAGATGCTACGTAACCCCCTGTGAAAATCCAGCATGGAGCGACTGCCTCCCATCACCAACACTCCTGCACATCCCATTTGATTCCAGTGTGTTACATGACAACACATTCCCGATACCCCCATCATCATCATCACCATCCACCCATCAAGACATCAAAGCCCACGGAGCATCCCCAACATCCTGACGTCTGGAAGCCCACGAGCCCACCTCAGCAAGGCTTTGATGGCTAACGAAGGGATTTGTAACTACTGTTGGCTTCTACCATACCTGACAGCCTGCATCCTGTCAACTCAAACATCACCTCAAAAGCAGTAAAACAGGGCGGCAGAACAGAGATGTTTTACCACTTCCCAAATAAAATAAATAAAAATCAAATAAAAATCAAATGCTGTCAAGTGACAAACATGGACATTATGTTTGTCCATGGGAATCCAAGAAAATCCTTGCTTTCTTTATTCAGGCCAGGTCAGCAGAGATAAGCCAAGGACCTTGCTGCCTTTTAAATCAGACCCAACACTCAAAATTGCCAGGGAAACCCAACTGAAGATGCCAGAGCTCAGCACCATGATGGTAAAAAGAAAAAACAAAACAAACATCAAGTGAATTTGCAAAATTAGCAGCATCAACATCCAACACGCAGCAAGCAGGATGTCCACATCAACCAGTGTTGCAGGAAAACCTTAAATGAATTGAAAACACAACCATGCAGCCATTAAAAAATAAAATAAAATAAAATAAAATAATAATACTATTTCTCTTCCATAAAACAACCTTCCAAGAGAAGGTACCAGTTCCCAGGGTAGCTCCTTGGAGAGGAACTGCACTCCTTGGTGATGCCCAGACACGTCTGAGCCCCTCTGCGTCGCCCATGAGTAAGACACTGGATTCTCCTCTTCCTCCCCCTCCAAGACCTCACAGGGAATATTTTCATATTCAGCCACTCAAATGTGAAATAAAAATCAACTGATTAGAAGGACTGTCCCTCCAGATCTACCCAACTTTGGCAACCAAAACATCAGTCCTGAAGAATTCTGTATCCTCGAGTGATACCTCAAAACGTGGCTCAAGACAAAAGGCCAACAGGATCTATTTCTTGCCATACTAAAAAACTCTCTCTTCTATTTAAACTCCTAGAAAAGACTCATTAAACTCTGGATTCCTACTGAAGATCAAGACAGAAGTTCAACTTAAGAAATGCAGACACTCCAGGATCTAGCATTCATGCCACAACGCCTTAGGTCCTCCACAAACACACATGAAGAGGGCAAGCGATGAGTGAATTTAATACATTGTGTTCATTTTTAGGAGTTGGGACCTGTCCCCACTGGTAAGTAAGGTGCTAGGGACAGGGTCAAGGTTGGACAATACTAACAAGCCAGGTTTTGCTGCCTTTCACTCTATAATCACAAATAAAACAAAAATGTTAAAAGTAAACCTTGCAAAGAATCATAGAAGGTTACGATATTTGCGTGCTTCATCTTGGCCAGAAGAACAACTTCTTTCTGAGAGGCTTCTTTTTCTTTTACAGGCATCTATAAAGAATTAGGAAACTATATGCTAGCAATGATTATATTAAACTCTTTTCAAAAATATTACATTGTTATCAAGCCACTCCCACAAATACAAAAAGATTGTGTACCCAGGTGATGCAGAAATATAAAATATGATGTACATATAATGTAAAATATCTATTTGCAGTGTATGTGTGGAAATATATTGGGAAGTTACTGAAGTCAAACCAAATTATGACATTTTACAAACAGGCAAATGTATACCTTTAAACTTGTTACACAAATGCTATTGCTAAACCAGCTGATGAATAGAGTTAAAATCTAAATTTCCTTTAAGTATTTGAAGAACAAGGGTATAGATTATTCTGTATTCTTAATATGGGCAATTGCAAAAGCATAAAAAGTCATTCTGATTTACTGGTGTTATGAGTTCCTGCAACATTTCAGGCAAACTCTTTGCCATACTACATTAAATGGAAAAATTATATATAGTTCACTGTGATCACACTTTCATCAATATTACTTCTGAAAAATTAATGTCTCAGAGTATCCACTGAAATGTCCTCTTGTATTTATAAAAAGTTTCTAACACTCATTCTTAAGAAATAGATTTGAAATGTAATCCCCAAAGATTCGAAAATCAGAAAGTGAATGAAACAGAGTAATTTTCTGTATCCAGCTCCTGATTTTTGGAGGAATGAGAGCCACAACAATATTTTCTTATCTTTTGTTTTTCTATTTTGCATATATCAAAATCTAGGATTAGAAATGTATGGCTTTTACTGGTCGTGAGCATAGAGAGAAAATATTTAATTTTTATTTAGTTGTCATTACTAGCATATCAGTTTTTCTGGGTTTGAATCTGGAAGTTATACAGCTCTTTCTAGAACTGATACATATTCATTCCTCTTTTATAATTTTCTAATATATTAGAAATTCACGAGTGTGGCCCAGAATAGCAAAAGACCTGTCAAAAGCATGTAAGCACTCATTGAAATTGACTGTTGAAACCCCTGTTTTGAAATCACAAATATAGAAGTGGTATTCCTCTGATATCTGGGCTAGTCATCCTAACCTGCCTCTGCAGTCAGTAGAAAGAAAGAGATCACTTTTATGGCCTGATGCAGCTCATTCTAAAGCAGAATTCTAAAACACATAGATCAACAGCATCCTAAAAATACTTATTTCTCTTGTTCTCCTAAAAAGGGAGTCTAGCCAAGTAGCTCAGATGCTGACAGCTACAAAAAGGACATTTAAAATTAGATGAGATGAATCAAGCTGCCATAAACATAAATGAGGATTGGAAACACTCCGTTCTGTATTACTCACATCTGAAAATATGGATGTGGAAATTTAAAAGTTTAACGTATCACAAAATTGTGATTTGTTATTTCAGTGGCAATAGTTTCATTGCAGTTGAATCATCTATTATAAAATTTGAATTAGGTAGTGTCATGCATTGTAGGCAGAGAAAAGATTTTAAAAGAACAAAAAAGCAGTAAAAGGTAAACACTATTAATATCAAAATATGTAGTTCGTCTATGCTTCTATAATAACTGAATTAGCAAAGAGTAGTCTTCAGAAAGTTTAATTCTATATAATCGACATAGAACTACAAAAGAGATGAAGTATAACCCAAGTTCATATCCTAGCTAAATGCAATTAGCACTGTCAAGTAAATAACTACCGTTATTATCCAGGTTTTATTGTTTTACCTTAGTTAAATTGATCTCTTTGACAACACACTGCTCATTATCCACCTTTCCCTTTGCCAAGAATATTGTGCCAAAAGATCCTTCTCCAATTTTTTTAATTATTTCATATTTATCCATGATGTCTTTGTCTTAAAGCAGTGTCTAAAATAAAAAAGTCACCAAGTTAGTATTGTACAAAGTCAGTGCTGTAACAACAAACCCAGTTCAACACTACCTTTTAAGACCATCATTTTTTTTATTATTACTGCTGCTGATTCTTCCTCAAAATGTCACCCCCTGGAAGTCTGCAAATTATTGTGGATCTGAACTTTCAGCAAGCACTAAGTTTTATGAGTGCCCCATAAAGAAAAGCTTGAAGCTTAATCTCAGTACACCCTAAAGTTAAAACATGAGAAGGCAGTAGAAAGTACTGTCATATTAGGATATGTTTTTGGAAAGTCTGACTCATTATTTCCTGAAGTTAACAATACTGCAGAATTGTTCTTGTAATGGAAAAAAATAAAATTATAATCTATTTCATGTTGACTTATTTTAAACAAATGTGATCTAATGTTGGCAGCAAAATGAGAAGCCACTGTGTTTTGCAGGAGACCACAGCCAAGCACAGTCAGGCACCAGCAGCCACCTGGAAACCTCCAGCATAAACGACAATGTCACTGGGTAGCTGCAACGCATCCATATGCAAATTTACACACCTAAATATGAGCAAGCACCACTATGAAACTGTTCTTATTAGCTGGCCTGAGTTTTAGCAAGAGAGATTTGCTGAGACTCTAGAGTTTCCCTGACAGGAAGGCCAGGCAAGCTCTGCAACAGGGTACCATGGGAGCTCATGCAGGCTCCATGACTGATTTCTGAAGACCACTTTCTAGCACAGGTGGGCTGATCTTCGGGCATTTATAATGTAGGTGTTGAGGTAACAGCCTGCTGCTGTTTGCAGTCACCGGTGAGAAGCGGCCACTTGGGGCTGGTGGGCCTCTCATACAGGCGGCCGCTGCCGTCGGCCTGCCATCCACCCAGGCTGCTCACGGCCCAGGGCCTCGCCTCTGCGGGCAGCTCCATGGAAGCGGGCTCAGGGGAGGGCGGCAGGGACAGATCGCGGGCTCCACCGGGGGGGCAATGGTAGCAGCGGCCACCGCCTCTCTCGCAGCGGGACCTACGCGAAGTCAGCGGTGGTGGTCTACACCCTCCGCCGCGCAGGGGGTCCGCCGCCCTTCCCGCCTTCCCTGTGGCGCCGTCGCCATGACGACGGGGAGCGCCAGGCGGGCAGCCATTGCCAGGGCCTCCCTCCCCTGAGGCCCGGCTCGGCTCGGCCAGGCCCTACCGGGCCAGACCTGCCGCCGGAGGACGCGGTACCTGCGTGCTCCCCGCCGCCTCCGGAGCCCCCGGGGCCAAGAGGAGGAACCCTCGCCGGGCTCCGCGCCGCCGCCGGCGGAGGTGTGGCGGAGAGGCGGCAGCGCCCGCGGGCGGGCCCGGGGCAGGGACATGGAGGGCCCGTCGGGAGCAGAGGGAGGCTTATTTCCCCCGCACAAAGCGCAGGTCCCTCCCGCTGCGGGGGTGCTTTGCTTCGGGTGGACACTAACAGAAGCGGGGTGGTGTGTGCCGAAAGAAAACCTCGGCTGCCTCAAAGTTTTGAGTCCTTGGCGGAGCTTCTCGTACCAGCGTGTGTGCGGCACGGGAGGTGCGGTGTGAAACGGATACAAACCAAACCGACAAATGTCCTAAAACTCTTCCTGTGAGTTCTTTAATGTTATTTATTATATGGACACAGGCCAGCACAGTTTCCCCGGGAGGACTCGGGTGAGAGGGGAGTGGTGGAGCGGCTTTGGTGAGCAGCTGGTGTCCAGCCAGGGTCAGCCCACCACAATGGAGTATTCCAGTATGTAGTCAGGAAGAAAAACTTTGCCCATTTTCACAGGGTTACACCATCTCTTTGCCATACGACAATTTGAACAATAGTATGAGCACCAATGCACTGGAACAGGTTGCCCAGAGAGGTGGTTGAAGCCCCTTCCCTGGAGACATTCAAGGTGAGGCTCGACAAGGCCCTGGGCAACCTGGTCTAGTTGGGGGTGTCCCTGTGACTGCAGGGGGGTCGGACTAGATGACCTTTGAAGGTCCCTTCCGGCCCAGATGATTCTATGATTCTGCAAAGCTACTGCCAACTCTAAATACGTTTAATGTCTAGACTCAATTCAGTTATTTGCAAGTGTTGAAGCTAAATAAGTTTGTTATGCATTTTCCACCCTTAGTTTTGTAACACAGAAAACATGCCCACTCTGAATTTTTTGACTGAAGTAATTTTATTAATAACTACAGCTATTAACAACAATGATTTAGATTATAAATACTGGCAAGTCTAACTTCATTTACTGTAGGTGAATTCAAGTTTTCAGTCACTGTGGTTCAATACCGTTTCCAGTTCCGACACCCAGTCTGGGTCATCTTCCTCAAAGTCCCTAAAATAGATTTCAATATGTTATTTAGCAAAGAAAAATACAACTTTATAAATCCTTATTTGTTATTTGTCTCCCTAAAATGACCCTAGGAGAAATTATTTTAAAAATATTAACGAGAGACTTTATTTCCTGCACCATTGTGATTAAGGAACCAATAGATGTTCTCTTTTGAATTTACCCAAATTAGTTTTATCAAAAGCAAAAACAAATGCATGTACTAAAAGACTGCAAATGTGGTGGTATTAACAGCCTGCAGCTGAACTGCAGTAATATATGCCTTAATAGTTCATTTCCAAGTGCCACAAAAATAAACAGTGTCATTAACTGAGATTCTGAGAATCCAAGAACCCTCCCCAAAAACATACACACATCTGTATGTGTGAAATACAGTATTTCTGTTCAGAAATGTGTTGATGTACACTCTGCTCTTTCAAAACCAGAAGTGGGTCACTAACATAAATAGAACACAGAAGTTACGAAATTTCTACCAATATTTCTCAATAATTAGGTATCAAAGTGATTCTATTGCACTATGCACGAACAAGTAGGAAGAATAATCCACAAATAGAGCAAACGTACTTCTAGGGAAGTAGATTTGCCCCTGGTTATCTGAGTTCAAGGTCAGAGTATAAAAATATTTCATGCAAGAAGGTTTTGCACTTTACTGTGGTTCTAATTTCATCTCACGCTTTCATTTTTGCAAAGTCATTAGAAAATTATTGGCATGTCTGCTAATAACAAGCAACATGTTTAATCTCAACACCATCCATAACTATAAAAATAGCAAAGAAAACCTGTAAGACAGCAAATGCATGAAATTTTAAGATAATTATGTAAGAAAGGGATAGATTTAGATGCTGAGAAAAATACTGTTTTTTCAGGGGAATGTCTTTTTGGAAAAATCAGTTGGAGGAACCGAAAACAAAACCAAAAATACAAGGATGTAATCTGGACGTACGTGTCATCTTCATCAGATCTAGGCTCAAGTCTCTCAGAATCTATGACAATAGCTTCATGTTCACCATCTACTTCATCAGGTGCTTCAGTTTCATTGGAAAGTGGACCTCTTAATAGATTTCCAGAAGCTTTGAAAATATGAAAATCAAAATGTCACCGAAAATCCTTTCATTTTAAAAATGAAATTATTAAGAATATAAATACAATATAGTCTTTCTGGTTTGTCCCCAGTTCTTAGCAGATTCCGGTACAAGTTGTTACCTATTTTAAATGGGGAGACAAACCAATAATACAACTGAAGTGCAGAAGAAGTATTTACAATTTATGGCTATGCACATCTACAGGTTACAGTTATCTTTTTTTCCGTGCCATCTTGTCTTCAAATCAGGGCACTCCTGACTTGGCGAAGGTGGATTTACCTGATGGGGCTACAGCCTGTTCCTTGTGCCTCTCCAGGGTGTGCAGCAGTGTCCCGCTGAGCAGGACGGAGACTGCACGGCTCTGCAGACACTGCTTTTTTGTCCCAACCTTATTCAGCTACTGAGCCACCAGTGGAAGCTCTTCATAAGGAGATGTAGTGGAGATGTGCAATCACTCATGGATTCTGAGCTGGGATTTTTGTAATCCCACATTTCATTCGGAAAACTTAGAAAAAAAAAAATCTGTAGTGATGTGAACTCAAGTGCACAAGCTCTATACATAAGGGCTATTTATGTATGGGGAAAAAAAATAGTCTTTAGTAATAAACCTGGGGAATTACCTGGTTTATAAATTGTGTATGTTTTAAATGCTAAGCTGACATCTGCATTACTGAGAATGTTCATCAGGGTCTGAGGAGCCTCCTTGTTCCACTGCTTACGTGGCTTATTTTCACTGTAGTTTATAACACAGCCACCTAGGTATAAAATCATTAATAAATACTACTTAAGACAAAATTGCACTAGCAGCATGGATTACAAAGATCACATTCAGGAGCAAAATACAGGAGGGAAAGAGTCTAGATGTTTCCAGCTGTAGGTAGCACTGCTAACCTATCAGCATGCTGAGGTTGACACTATCAGCATGAAGAGGAAAGAAAATTACCAAAGGCCACAGTAGAGCCAGCAGAAACTGACCGAGGGGTGTGAGGAGTCAGTCTCTGCAAGCTTATTTGGTGTCTCCATAAATCTCACAAAAATGGGCTATTTTTGTGCCTTTTAATAGCAGAACACCTAAATGCATGCATCTTTCTGTTCTCTTCCTTTGACCTGCATGTAATTATAATGTAATATTCTTACCAGAGCTTTTGTGTCTGCTCTTATCTTTTCAATAGCATCTATTCACATTTACTTGGAACTCACATCCAAAATCACATGAAATAATTTTAACAGTATATATCTCACAGTGTGGGGCGTTTTAAAATTGAAACTTTTTTTCGGAAGAAACCCCATGTTAACTGTTCTAACTAAGAGCTGTTGATGTGGAAGAAGAATCTCCACCTCACATCTGAGGTACATCATTAATAGTTCTTGTCGTTGGTATAATCTGTATAAATGACAACAGAAGTAGAGGTATGGATGTTATACCCTCTCAGTAATATGCTGTACTTTAAAGACAGGCAGCTGTGTTCTGCATCAAATGAATTCCTCAGTATTACCCCCCACAAACAGCATATTAAGAGGAGGGTTGGTAGGGTAATTTATTAGGAATGATTGTAATTTCAGGATTGCTAATGTTATCTGTGGCTTTCATCACTCTTTGCAATCCTCCTGTCATACAAGACCACAAAGTAGTTCTTTTCAGCACAGTGGACTTTCTCAGTGCTATTAATAACATATTTTAAAATTATTTTACATAATTTTAAATCTGCCTTATAAAGTTTTTGCTTTTAAAATCTGTAAAGAATCACTGATATTACTTGAATTAAAACCACATTTAATTAAACCTTACTTTTAGCTTCTTCAGATGTAAAACTGGAAGAAAGCAAGGATGCATTTTCCAGGACACCCACCACAGAACCAGGTATCCTTTTTTCCCATTGTCTCCTATGGGGATGTGACAAATCAGAAATTCCTGGGAGGACGGCAGAAGTTTCTACATAGTTGCAGCAAAAAGAAAAAAATAATAATTAGCATCTAACTGGATTCTCTGTCCATGCGAACTACTTGTAAGCGTACAACACTTTACTAACAGTAAACATTTGATTCTGTGGGTGCAAGTCTGAAATTGGTAAGAGTTCCCCATATATTTACACTATACCAAATGTTTTCAAAAAATCATTTTTTAACACTTTGGCTAAGATTTTTCTTTTATTATTATTTTAAAAATCTCAGATGAGTAGCAAGATCAATATAATTGCAGAAGTAACAGGCAGCGGCATGGGTTTTTATAGATGCAGACTCGTATCCTCTATCTGTTTAAATAGCTGGATCATTGACATTTAGATATCACTACATAGAAGAAAATGCATTAGCCTTAAAACTATAGAACTTACCCTCTTCATCAGATTTCCTTCGTTCCTTTGTGCTTTCACTCAAATCCTTAGTATTATTTTTCCTTTCCAAGGGGCTATGCTTGCTTTCATCTTTACTTTGCTTTAAAAGAGTAAACACTGTATTAATCATTATCTTTGTTGCTGAGAAAAACAAAGCAGTAATATTAATGTGGCATTATTTTAGTTTTGCTATTAAATGGCTGGATGTTATTAAAGACCTGAACACTAAACCACTGACACCACGAAATTAATTGCAGTTGCACTCTATTACTGCCCCTCATTTCACCCTGCCTGCCTTTTTTTTTGACAGACAATCTCAGCTTCTGAGCACACATGCAATTTGTGATTTTCTTCTTTTATATTTAAGAACAGTAGCAATGTAAAGATATGCCCAGAGAAAACAAGATGCACTCAAATATTAAGCTTCTCAGATTGACACATTTATTAAATGGAAAAAAAAAAGCCATACTGGCAACGTGTTTTGGAAAATATACTCAATGTGGCTGAACCAGGCTGTTCATAATAGAAATAGGTGATTTCTTGGCCACTTGTAACTTAATTCTCCTCACCTGAAATCTCACATGGGCCCTAAAACCTAGTGAGAATTATGTCCAGACTATGTTTCCACAGCAGCCTGTTCAAAATGTGTCCCTAAAGCAAAGAAAATGCATTAATTTTTGCAGTATCCCAAAACTTAGAAAAACAGGAGAGGGTTTTTTACTTTTTGTTTTGGGTTTTTGTTTTGTTTTTTTCTTTTTACAAGGCTGTAAGGAACTAGTTTAGTTTGGAACTAAATGTGAGAAGCATCAAAAAGTTAGAGTGGTGGGAAATGCATAGGAAAACTCTGCAGTTTGAACAGAGATGACAGCTGGCCCAGCAGGCTGACCTATGGTTTAGCATACTAATAATTTTCTATAGGAACTTTTCTATAATACAGAACATTTTAGATTAATAAAATGCAAACATGAGCCTTATATTTGAATACTTACCTTATTTTCTTTCCTATTATTTGAGCTTCCACCAGCCGTGAGACTACCTGATACATTAAGGGACAGGTTCAAGAGTTAATACCTTAAGCAAACATTGGTGGCAAAGTGGTGTTCCAGAGGTATTACAGCAACACCACTGAACCACTGAAAATTCTGTGAAAGCTTCTTCCCACTTCTGTCAACGTAGCTCATTCTCAACAGGGAGTCCCTCTACTATTCAGTTCCAAATGTGTACAAGTTTTGGTGTAGCTAAATTTATGCAGAAGAAGAAAAACCAACATTGTCCCTAGAAATTAAATAATGAAAATAGCTTGCTTCACTGTATGCTGGGAAAGAAAGCACTGTCACATTTAAACTATACACAAAAGCTATAAGTTTTACTCGTTTTAAAACTGAAAAGTTTAATTCTAGCACAATTCTTAAGACTGACAATGTACATATTGTAGCTCTGCACTGTACTTCTCATGCTGGAACAGGGTTCACACTCTTCAGGCATTTTTCCATACAAGAGTATTAGATTTTGAAATAATTAAAAGTAGATTTGAACACGTAATACTAAGGTTTTATAGCTGTATTTAACATCTTATAATGCCTACTCAAGAAAAATGTTGTTGACTTACGCTTTGATCTTGCTGCATTGCCTTCATGTTTCTTGGTTTCCTTAAATACCTGCCCAAACTCATTTGTCACCTGGAATGTGTATAAGGAGATGCAACTGCTGTACCATTTTAACTTTCTCAAATTATTGTATATGCTATTTGTTAAACCAAAAGAGCACAAACTATACTAAAGCACTATTACAGCTAACACTTAACAAATACCTAATTTTAGCAGCTTTGTGTCAATATTTTCAAAACAAACCCTTCTAAAAACTCCGTTTTCTGAGAGGTCTACAACTGTATTTATGGCTTTCAGAGTAGGACTTACACAACACTACATTTCCTGTTGTTTTACACAAACAAGCTACAAAAGAAACTGATTTAGTATCTAAAACGTAGACACTATTGTTTAAATCTAGAGACAAAGAATATACTGTACCTCGGAAGGCAAACAATTTTTGATAAGTTTGGTTAAACAACTTCTTGCAAGAATAGTACTGACTGATGGTCGATCCTTGGGATTTCTTTTAAACATCTGTTTTATTAAGTAATGAAGTTCATAGGAATAATGAGATGGTAGTGGCTTGTAGGATCCTTTGCATATCTTAAGGATGAGATGCTTCCAGCTCTTGGCTTGAAACTACATTAAAAACAAATGAACGTTAGAGCACGGAGTTTAGGCACAGGGTAAAAAGAAGCTGACATAATTTAAGAGCAGCTTTAACATTAATTATATAAAAATTCACGCTATGCATCTATGTAGGCTTACTATTACCATACTGATTTGACTCCCAGTTTGACAGTTTCAGGGTTCTAATTCAGAGGTGTGAACACATCAGCTAACTTTCCTTTACATTTTGCAGGGCTATTACACAGGCATTTATTTAACAATGACAGAAACACCATTTCCGAAGAACGAAATCATTACAGTTTGCATTAAAAGGTTTGACTAAAACCAGATCAAAATGGACACTGCAAACAATAACCTGTACAACTGGAAACCAGGTGGGAGTTACTCCTATAAATTTAGGATCATTCAGTGTCCTGGTTTTGGCTGGGATAGTTAATTTTCTTACTAGCAGCTGGCATAGTGCTGGGTTTTGGACTTAGTTTGAGAATAACGTTTATAGCACACTAATATTTTAGTTACTGCTAAGCAGTCAAGGTGTTTTCAGCTTCTCATACTGGTCTGTCATCAAGAAGGCAGGGGGCACCCAAAAAGTTGAGAGGGGACAGCCCTGACAGCTGACCCCAACTGGCCAAAGGGATATTCCATACCATATGACGTCATGCTCAGCATATAAACTATGGGGGGAAAAGGGGAGCACGTTAAGAGTTATGGCATTTGTCTTCCCAAGTAACCATTATGCTTAGAATCATCGAATGGTTAGAGTTGGAAGGGACCTTAAAGATCATCGAGTTCCAACCCCCCTGCCCTGGGCAGGGACACCTCCCACTAGAGCAGGTTGCTCAAAGCCCCATCCAGCCTGGCCTGGAACACTCCCAGGGATGGGACATCCACAGCTTTCCTGGGTGCCTCACCACCCTCACAGTGAAAAACTTCTTCCTAATATCTAATTAAATCCCCCCTCTTTCTATTTAAAACCATTATCCCTCGTCCTATCACTATACTCCCTGATTAAGAGTCCCTCCCCATCTCTTCTGGAGCCCCCTTTAGGTACTGGAAGGCTGCTGTAAGGTCTCCCTGGAGCCTTCTCTTCTCCAGGCTGAACAACCCCAGCTCTCTCAGCCTGTCCTCATAGGAGAGGTGCTCCAGCCCTCTGATCATTTTCATGGCCCTCTGCTGAACCCATTCCAACAGGTCCATGTCCTTCCTGTGCTGAGGACTCCAAAACTGAGGACACAGTACTCCAGGTGGGGCCTCACAAGAGCAGAGTAGAGGAGCTGAATCAGGGCATGATGGATCCCTGGTTTCCTAGAGATGGCTGAACACCTGCCTGCGGACGGGAAGCGGTGACTTAATTCCATGTTTTGCTTTGCTTGCATGTGGGGCCTTTGCTTCACTATTCAACTGTCTTTATCTCATCCCATGAGTTTTCTCACTTTTACTCTCTGATTATCTCCCCCATGCCACCGGGGGGTGAGCAAGCAGCTGTGCAGTACTTAGTTGCATTCAAATTTTATTGTTATAGGAGTATAGCATTCAGGAAATTTGGATCATCTTTGTGTCCTTTATGTCACATGCATGAGATCAGAATGAAAATGCAAGAGTGAAACCGTAAGCCAGAAAAATGCAGACTTCAGTTTAAAAAAAAGAAAAGAAAGAAAAATCATCAGAAGATCAAAAGTAGCCCATCAAGGCACAATTAGCCTCTTGCAAATCTACATGAAATGGCTGAAGTTGTTACTTTCTTCAGCTGACTGGTCTTCAGTCAGGAATTACTGCTTCCAAGTACGTCATCGGACGACTGCGGTGCAGCAAGGCCAGCTATAAGCACGGATGGCAAAAACCCCAGCAGAAATGGCTGAGAAGTTCTACCTCCATGCAGGTGGTTTTCTTGCCTTGGCTGCAGAGCGCCAAGCATCCCCGGCACGGCTCGTACATCACCTCTGGGGGAGTATGCAAGATGGTAGGTGACCATCATATAGAAACCAATACATAATATTATTTCACTGCTGCTAAAAAGAGAAGAACACTCTACTCCTTGGTATCCCAGCTCCGAGCACAGCCTGAATAGCTGTGACACTGCCAAAGCCTTGCCACAGACCTACTTAGGCTAACACATGCCTGTATACAGAGTCTTTTATCACTCGGTGACATACGGTATAAATTTCTAAATTCTTGTACTGCTACCAGTTGCAGCTGTAGAGAAACTTTTGCTGATTCCAAGATATGCGTTTATCTCAATGAAAGAAAACTGGTGCTTATAAAAAAACTAAGACTTGAGTTATAAAGTCATAAAAAAATGACTTGAAATTCGGATGGTTTCATTTTCTTGCAAAACAAACGTATGCTGATAAGGGCTCTTGTGTTAGCCATGTGTCTGTATACAGAAGCCAGAGGAAGTTAACATCTGAAAAACACACCATCAGCACTGTGAAAGACAGTGTCCCAGAAACGACAGAACCATCCATCAAGGTTCCCACTGTCCCAATAGGAGGATAGTGCTTGGATGGTGACTTGCTTGATTTGAAGAATAAGCAAATAGGTACCACTGATGAAAGGGACAAAACCATTGCTTACTCATTCTCCTATACTCACACACAATATATTCTCATTAGCAAAGATTTTGAGTGTCCTTGCCTCCTCCTTCTGTGATTGCCTTGATCCTGTAAAACACAATGCTCATTGCAACATCCCTGCAGATATCTAGAACCAGTCTGGTGGCTGGTGGACTCCTTAATAAGCCCCAGATTCACCTCACTTGATACTGAGGAAAATTAACCAAGAAAGAAAACCATGTAGAGGAGGAGAGGTGAGAAGGGTAAAGCAATATATCCCTCTTTCAAAAAGAGCAGTAAACACATCAGTCAAATTATAACTGACTATGAATCTATCAAACTACAGCTAACTACTAATTAAGTTTTAAGGAATTCCCAAACTTTTCTGATAGCAATAAAGCTGTACTTACCGGATGTCTAAGAGTGCATAGCTCATACAAGATACATCCCAGAGACCAGATATCACTGTAGGTATAGAAATTTTGAGACAAAAATTACAATTTAATACTTGCCTGGAAAAGTGATGTTCTTTATGTGTACATAAATGAATTGAATAAACTAAAAGCAAATGTAAGTAACCGTAAAAGACAATAAAATTATGTGTTTAACCTCTCCAGTGCAAATGATCTTGCATATTTAATCCTACCCTGATGTAAGAAAGGATAACTGTCATGTAATTGGCTTTTTATTCCTAGAATGACTTTTAAGCAGTTTGCTACAACAGTATTTATCCTTCTGCATTTTAAAGCCTTTGTGTTCCATGGCCCTTAACATCGGATGACAGACTCACAATCCTAATCCAGAGAGCTGGAATTCTGTCCTTGCCAATAGGAATTCTTCTACTGAAAAAAAAAGTCACCTTCCACCAAAAGCGAGTACTGCCACCTGCACAAGAAGCAACTGATGCCTTTCTTTCAAGAAGAGCAGAAAAAACTTTAAGTGCTAGAGGGTTTCTTCTCTCCTCTGGAAAATTAATCACTCAGTTCAGGTACAACACCTGGGCTCACAGAACAGATCTAGAGGAGGGTATATAAAATGTCTTCGCATTTTGGAGCCTGGGAGGATGCTGAAAATGCCATACTATCAAGATGTTCTCAAAAGTTCTTGATAAGGACCAGAATAAGTGGGCTCTATCAATCTAAGTCACTTGTTCTGTAACCAGTATTGATATTGCCATCAGGACTGGCTAGAAGAGCTTTAAAAATATGACCAGACAAAAAAATAAGACGAGCAAAAAGACACAAACACATATATATGTATGTGCATACATACGTACATTACTCTCCCAAATTCACAGAAAGGTCTGCACACCAGTTTTCAAACTTTTAAGACTAAATATACTATAATCTCAGGTACCCATGTAAAGAGAAATTGATGCCTTTGCATCTTTTAATTGCCTCTTTCTCAATGTTCTTCAGCTCGATACCTTCTCCAAACCAAATACGGATAAGCCACAAAGCCAAACTGAGACAGTAATAAAAAGACATACATCAGTCAGGCATTATTTGTGACCACTGAAACCAGGAATACCTTTTGTTGTTGTATGGCATGCTTTCCCATATTTCTGGAGGTACATAATAAGGAGTCCCCACATACGTGCAAGCGTACGACACTGGGCTATTGAAATGACAAAGAAACATCAGATGAAAAGTAATGATTTAAGAACTCCATCAATGGTAAAATAAAACTTTTCACCACCGAGACCAGTGGAGATATCCACATACTGTGCAAGAAGGCGCGCAGATCCAAAATCTCCCAGTTTGACTTTTCCACATTGAGTGAGGAAGACATTCTGCATTTCAAGAGCACTGATTAACATACTTAAACATTATTGTAGGAAACATTTCTGCAGTTTGTATATTTAGAAAACACAGTGATCATCACTTCTGATATTTTATCTTTCTATTTCCTTTTACTTGTTCCTCCTAATACTTCTACCAAAAAAAAAAAAAAGAAAAAAAGTTAAGAACTATGTTGTGTTTAAAAGGAAAAGGAAAGCTTATATCAGACTACAGTCCCAGCATCAGTAGCAGAGGAAGAGTAAGAACTCAGAAATGCCATAATGTCTATGCTGTACTCAAACCACTAAGGTCACAGTTTCTTCTGAATTTCTACCTTTCTGCTAGAAATAGTAAGAAAAAAAATGAGAGGCAAGATATTTACAAATTGCATGCTCCATACACATTTTATACTTCTGTTATTGTTTTAAATTGTATGCAGCCTCTCACAAGCAATTAGTGCTATCAGCAGTGTGGATATGAAGGGTATAGCTATACTTAGATGATGTTTATGCCCACAGTATTATGTCATCCCATACAGCAAATAATTTCTTAAGCCTAAATTAAAAACACACTATGTAGCAGTAACAGGAAATCATGAAATAGGGAGCTGAACTGTTGCATGCAGAATAGAGTTTATTAATGGCAACAAAACTTGCTCTGTTCACCTTGGATTTGATATCCCTGTGCAACACACGTTTATCATGAATGTGCTTCACACCCAGGCACATCTGCACAAACCACTGAAGGATCTGAAAAGAATAAGAGTTATAACAAATAATGCTGTATATAATGCTTTACTAATAGATTAAAGAAAATCATTAAGAGAGACTTTTAAAAAAGCGTGTTCAGAATATCTGGGAGCTAGAAGCAGCTCTAGGGTAACAGCCTCCAGTCAATGTGGAAGATAAAGGTTTAATATAAAGTATATTTTAACGTGGCAGAAGGAATGCTTACTAGCCATGTCTAGAAAACTCTAAAAATACACAATGATAATGAAGCTAAGGAGTTGCTACATGGCATTTCATCTGATGGTCACTTTTATAACTACCTGGAGTACTGTGTGCAGGTCTGGAACTCTCACCCTCAATGCCAGGAAGGACACAGACCTGATGGAGCAGGTCCAGAGGAGGGCCACAAAAATGATCAGGTGGTTGGAGCACCTCTGCTACAACAAGCTGAGGGAGCTTGTTCAGCCTGGAGAAGAGAAGGCTTCGGGAAGACCTGATAGCAGCCTTCCAGTACCTGAGGGGGGCCTACAGGAATGCTGGGGAGAGTCTGTTCACAAAGGCCAGCAATGACAGAACAAGGGCTAATGGGTATAAACTGGAGAAGAGCAGATTTAGATTAGACATTAGGAGCAAGCTCTTTCCAATGAGGGTGGTGAAGCACTGGAACAGGTTGCCCAGGGAGGTGGTTGAGGCCCCTTCCCTGGAGACATTCAAGGTGAGGCTCGACGAGGCCCTGAGCAACCTGGTCTAGTTGGGGGTGTCCCTGTGACTGCAGGGGGGTCGGACTAGATGACCTTTGAAGGTTCCTTCCAACCCAGATGATTCTATGATTCTATTCTATGATTCTGTAAGAAGTCAATTACAATTTCACAGTCAATTAACAAATTAAAAACAAAAAAAAAACCCAAACAAAAAACCTCCAAACAAGCACCAATTGAAAAATCCACTCCAACCAACACTGGAACAACACGCTATTTCTAAAAGGAAACGTATTCTTTTTCTTGCAGTAACAAATGAAGTTCTTAGAGATGCTTGGCCAGTCTAAATATTAGATTAGGTGAGGATTCTGGCCTTTTCACCTTAAATAAAAGATGCTTCTAGGAAGTAGTTTTCAGTCACTACAATGTCACTCTGGACCTTCTCCCAAGTATCTTTATAGCCTCTGTGATAAAAGGTGTTAATGCCTGCCGAATAGTTTAAACAATTAATTGCTACATAAAATGCAAGCATTTAGTTTCCTGGGTAGTTTCATTTATCTTACCAGAGTGCTTTATCTACTTTTCATTTGCAGTACCTATTTCTGCACTTTAAATTCTGGCTGAAGTTTGTGTCAAATTCTTACTTAATTGCATAAATTTATGCATGCAAACCTGACTGTTTTTCATACTGCTTGCACAATTCTCGGATACTGACAACAATCTCTTTTTTATTTCTTTCACTCCAATTTTCATCTTGTTCTGTTGGAAAATTAACACAGAAATAATGCTTCTATTCTATCTCCAAGTGTCTTTGTTTCATCTAAGGTATTTAAAGGTGTTTGTATATCTATAATTTGTTTCATGCAATAAAAGGTGCTTCAGTTTACATGAAAAAGGATTCCAAGGTCCTTGGTTCAAAATACTGTCTTTTCTTACCGTATCTTCGGGGAACAAATTTCCTCCTTGGTGCTTAATCTTTTGCATTAGATCTCCATCGTCACAATATTCCATCACTATATACAGATGTCCATTGGCTAAATTTTAGGTAATTTAAGAATAGTTAGTATTTTCATTAGCAGGGTTAAGTATATTGTTTGTAGTATAAAGCTCTGACTACATGCTATGTATTATAACAAGTATTTAATTTATAACAGGAATTAAAAACAACAACAAAAAATAATCTTATCACTCAGGAATAAGCAACTTTAAACAAATAAAGGTATCTTGAGTTTTCAGATTTACCTTCAAATGATTCTTTATAGGCAACGATATTTGGATGTTTCATTTTAGCCAAAAGAATTGCTTCCTTCCTAGAGTTCTCTACATCAGATGAAGACTGAAAATGTAAGTACACTTATATAAATATCACAGTAATGAATTTTCATATATACATGATGCACCTCCAAAAATTTTCCAAAAGCAAAATATTTTTAAGAGCTGTTCTTCAGTTATTTTAAGAACTTGAAAACCCTATGTTTTTTAAATCTATGGTTTACTAGCTGAAGACTTCTTCAGTTTTGGGGGGGGTTGGTTTGTTTTTGTTTTTTAATTTTTGCTTGAGAGAGTATTTTCCTGCTTCAGTTAATGACTTTTTCTATTTCAAAAGCATAAAAGTATGTAACAAAGCAGCATACGCTGACTTTGGAACACATGCCAGCCTGCAATATATGTTTTATAATATATATTTTAAATTATATTATAATTTATATTATATTATTATATATTTTATATCATTATCATGTATTATAACAATACAATATAACATAATATAATATTATAGTTTATATTTATATTATAATATATATTTTATAATAATAAATACTGAGACCTGCCAGCCTCAGGATAAAGCCAAGTGCTCAGCTATTAAATGAGCTACAGCCTCAACAAGGCCAGGAATTTTGGGATTTTTTTTTGCTTAGCTAAGTGCAGAGAAGGTAACTTGAATAACTGCAATAATATGAGGCTAATTTCCTCATTAGGTGTCCTCATTAGGTTCCTCATTAGACATTGACTAAGACATAGTAATATAGCAGCAAGTCATACAGAAGACTATCAGCAAAAATATTCAGCATTTCAAAACTATGAGTTATGATTTTTTTTTTAATTTTTCTTTAGTGGTGGGTGTACATGTCACGCTTACCATGGGAAGTCTTATTTCCTTCATTGCATACTTCTGGTCACTGATTCTATGATGAACTAGGAGAGCTCTGCCAAAGGATCCCTCTCCTAGTACTTTCACCACTTTGTACTCTTCCATTCTTTGTAAGCCTATCTCCAATACTTCTCTTCATACACTCTCTTTCGCAGGATTATCTTCTAAACTTTGTCATCACCTTGATTGACTTTTTGAAATTTACTGTTACTATAATCTGCAAGAGAAAAAAAACCCACATAACACAAAATAATGAGAACAGGTGATAAACGTGGGCACCTACAACTACTCAGCATTCCCATAAATAGAATTCAAACCACTCTTTTTTTTTTTGCTGTAAAAGAAGCCTTCAGAAAGTTCTTACAGTATCTCTGCATATTTTTTTTTCATTTTGAATGCTAAAGCTCTTTAAAAATGTAAATGATAGACCCACGATTTAGCATCTTCTGTTACCTGCACTTCTGACGGCAGCTTCGTAACGCTCAACAAAACTCACAGGCACAGTATTGCAAACTTCAAGCTTCCAGCAACAATTCTCATCTAGTACAGCATAAATGGGATAGGAGAGGATGGGATGGGTTGGGATGGTTGGAAGGGACCTACAACCACCATCTAGTCCAACTACCTGACCAGTTCAGGGCTAACCAACCATTAAAGCACATTGTTAAGGGCATTGTCCAAATGCCTCTTAAACAGACAGGCTTGGGGCATCGACCATCTCTCTAGGAAGCCTGTTCCAATGTCTGACCACCCTCTCAGTAAAGAAATGCTTCCTGATGCCCAGCCTAAACCTCCCCTGGCACATCTTTGAACCACTCCCACGTGCCCTCTCCCTGGATTTATGGATTATGATGTTGTTTGCTCAACATGTTGGTACTTTTAAGTTAGGTATCCACAACTCTAACATCGCTTTATATATACAGCTGTGCAAATGGTGTTTTAACGGGGCAACGCATTGTTTTTAAGAGTAATCTCAGGCCTTAATCGTTTCTGAAAAGATAAAATGCTGATTTACTCAGAGGCTGAAAAATAAACACATGGGTTGATTTGCTTGAAAAAACTCTGAAGGCACCAAAGAGATTACTAAAGATGGCGTTTTTTCAGGGAAACGAGCACACTCGGTGTGTGCTTCACATTAATAACAGTTAAAGCTGGTAGCTTTGTCTCTCCCCTTCCACGAGGAGGGGAAGTCGAAGCCCACCCCAGACCCCTCAAGCCTCGCTGGGCCCTCAAGGCCTGAGGAAAGGCGTTACTCACCTCAGAGGAGCCGCGCAAACTGCCCGAGGCCTAAGGAAAGGCCCTCTCGGGCAATGCCCAGCGCTTCCTCCACTACCGGGCCGGGCACCCTCAGCTTCCACCGGGTAGGGCTAGAGGCGAAGGGTCGAGGAGGAGGACGGCGCTGCCTCAGAGACCGGGCGGGATCGGGGGAGCGGGCGCGCGTCCGCCCCGCCCGCTCCCCCGATCCCGCCCGGTCTCTGAGGCAGCGCCTCTGGCGGCCATGGCGGGGCGGTAGGCCTTGGAGCCTCTGAGGCGCTTTTTCCTCAGAACACTGGTATTTATTAACAATAACGCCTCAGTAGGAGGCCTGTTAATACCTCGAGTCTGTTCAGACTCCACGTTGTATAAATCTCTGTGAAAGGTTTCACAACCGGTTACCCAACTGTAGGGAGGGGCTAATTTGTGCCAGGGCACTAGCAAATGAAATAAATTGTACTTTAGCCTTGTGTTTTATCTGTGGAAATGTAACCAGTAGGTAAGGACATGTAATTGTTGACTACAGGATGTAAGGGAATGGCCTCAAACCAGAGAAAACCAGCTAAAGCTGCTTGCAAAGCATACAAATTTTGGGCAGCTCGGTTGGCAGAATGACATCCATTTTGTTTTCCAGGCTGGAAAAAGCATTTCAACTTCAAACTTCCAGGTGAAAACATAATAAAATCACCCTGAGCCTGACTCCATGCAGCCCCTGTGCAGAGAACTGGCAAAAATATGTTCCACAAGAATGCAGCAGAGTTAACCCCCCCCCAACAGAGAACCCTCTTCTGAGACATAGAATCATCTGGGCCAGAAAGGAACTTCAAAGGTCATCTAGTCTGAACCCCCTGCAGTCACAG
>BJBW01006910.1:4063-26820 GCA_004320125.1 Scolopax mira
GTCCTACTTCCCCAAAGTTGTCTGCTTCTTTGCTGCAAGGTCGGCATATTCTGTTAAAAGTCGGTTGTCAGCATGACTCAGGAAAGCCAGTGAGGCCTACTCCAGCTAATCAGGCCTTGCCTGAAGGCCTACTCTGGCTAACTAAGCCTTGCATGCAGCCTCAGAGAAGTTGGGTTTGATGTTCCTCAAAAGGCTGGATTGTTCACTCCAAGGAGATCGTGGCCTTAGCCACTCTTCCACATGCAGTCCCTTCAGTCAGCACCATTCTGCTTCTCTAATCTCTTCTCTGTACTCAGCAACTCCATTGCACAAGACCTTCTTTGAAGTGCCTATAAAATCACTTCCTCTCTCTTCTATACCATTGCTAAAATCCAATCCTTAAATTCTCCATCCATGTCGGGCCCTGAACTGTGATACTGTTCTTCTTTCCTAAGTTTTCTCTTCACGACATTTGGCCTCTGTCTCTTTGTTACTTATCCTGGCACCTTCTGGTATGTTAATGGTTTCTGACAGACCTACAAACATTTTATACATGATTAATGATACAAAAATGCCATGTATTTACTTAGAAGAACACACAAATAAAAATGAAAACATTTTCCAAGGTTGCCTTCTCTCCAATTTCCCTTTTTCTATTTAATTTTTTTTATTTCATCTGACTTGCAATGTCTCATAAGACTTCAGCTTAGAATTTCCATCCTTTTTAACACACAGAACTACTTAAAGGAAATCCTGACTCAGCGCTTAGTTAGATAAAGGTGTATTTCCCTCATGATATCTCTAACATACTGTTTAGGGTGCCGTCAGAAGAGGGCTACGATGTCATGAATAATGCCTACATTTTGTTACACAAGCACCATGGACATCTATCTTTCATACACTCATAATTTTTCATACATTTTCATTCTATGGCACAGGAGTGCTTTCATAAGAATTTTATTCTCTGTGAACAGGTTTTTGACTGCTCAGTACATTGTAAGCAATTTTTTCCATAGATGTGCACTGTTAATTCTATAGTGGCTTGTACTTGTTCATATGTTCCAAAAGTTTGTTTATTGCCACATGGAAGTGACTTAGTTTAAGAAGATCTAAAGTAAAACCTGTCTGTTATCTCTGTTGAAATAGAGACTGTGAGAATTTTTCACTATCTTAGCAAAAATGTCATTATATGAAAGGAAAGAAGAGGCAGTACTTGTCATGCTGATGTTCTCTTCACAGGGTTGCTGATAAAATTCTTCTGATCACCTCAGGTTGCTGGTTTTTTTTGTAATTTCCTGACATTAGACTTGAGAGAGAATGTCTTCTGTAGTTTTGACAGCAGCTACATTTCCTTTTACTTGGTTACCATACGACTATCTCAATTAATTCTAGAAATTTCTCTGATGTCTCCTATGATTTGTCTCTTCGGGATCTTGCCTAACTTAGTGCCTTTTTATCTTTCTTTGCATTGTTTCTTTTCATAATTCAAATGTCTTTTTATCTTTCTTTTCCAAACATCTTCTAATATCTCAGTTGTATTTCGATTTCAGTGGTATGAAGGTGGACATCCAAACTAATTTCTACTGGTTTCTAAGGAGTGTGTTTATGAAGAAAGAGCTTTACTGTCATGCTGATACTTTGCTGTCATATTTTGCTGTTAAAAAAAAAAAAAGGTGTCAATGGGCTAGAAAGATAGCAAGGTTCATCAGCTACTACTGGTGATGTATGATGCCCAAGAACATGAAGAAAAGGACACGACTTTTGGGCAGGGAACGAACTTTTCATAGAAGATACCACTAGTTTCATTTCCTGCTGGTAATTTTACTTTTTATTTGTCTTGAACGAACCCTGGAAATAATTTCCTTCATATTAAGATGACTTTGTCAACAGAGTTTTAGTTTCTTTCTTTAGATGAAGCTTCCAGATATAAGAAGAGTGCTCATAAATAATGATCAAGAGATCAAGATTGTCTATACTGAAAGGTTGACCAAACAATTACAAATTTTATTTTTAAAATATGCATTATTTTATTATAAAAAGTGTATTATTTCCTCATATTGTACAATATTTTTTATTAAATGGAAAAGGTTGACAACTTTGCTTAGTTGTAAAGAGATCTTTCATAAGGACACAGCTTTGTCCAAATAGATAGTTTCATTGTCTATGGTAAAGAAAAAAGAGGTTTATATGAGAACTACAGACCTGTTCCTTTGAAAATAATAGTCCTTATAGTAACTTTCATTAGCAAACAATTCCATACTCACTGGAGTGAGTGACTGACTTATAAAGTCTGACCTTTAAAATATTACAATAAATGACAAATAGAGTGGCATGAAACACCCTCTATGAAAAATAGCTGAACCAAAGTAAAATCATTACTATTATTTTTATTATTATTGGAGATAAGTTATGATTACTATGTATTTAGCTTTCTATTATCTGTGCTGGTGAAAAATGACCCTTGAATTATAACTTAAAATTCAAATCTGTTAAAATACTCCTAAGTAACTGTAAATATATATTTGCAGAACATCAACTCACGACAGAAATAACTGAAATTCAAGCAATGAGGAGCATCAAATTAAGATGTTTATATATTTCTATTCAAGTCTGATTGCTGTTTTTGATAAAATTACAGGATTAGTGGTTTCAGAAAGCACAGCAGATGCAATATATTTAGATTTTTCTGAAGTATTTGATGTACTACGTTTTGAAACCACACAAAATTAATTCAAGTTGGCTCAGATAAGAACACTAGAGCCTGACAAAAATCATTGGTGAATCATACAGAACCATGATAACCATTCCAGTTTTGCTGTGGAGAAGTTTCTGAGAAGAATGATAAGATCTGTTCCCTAATTTTTTTAATGTATTTTAGCTATTGTGTAGTGATAAAAATAGCATATGCTTAAAGTTGTTAGATACGTACTATCCTCTTGGAGTTTGTTGGAGAATTGAAGATAAAATCTATGGACAGTTGCTTGCTTTTTTCCAAGAAAATTTATAGTCATGAGTGGAGAGCAATTTTCTTACTGATTTGGAGTCATATTTTTCTCTAAGCTAGATTGCAGTTAATTCCTTATACTCATCCAGACGTTCCCACCAAAACATGATAGTCATATGACTGCTCTGCATACCAAGGACAATGAAAAATGCAGTGATTTTAGGAAACACATGGATAATCTAAGAAATTATGTAGAAACTAAGGCTGGATACCTCTGTGAATTCTTCTATTCCATGGAAAGATGGAGTCAAAAGAGCAAGGAGCACATGACAGTTTTGACTGGGGAAGGAACAGTCTATTAGGACTTCCCTCTTTCTGTAATATAAATAACAACATGTGTACTTTTCTACCTATTTTATTTTTTTCTGCCTTTATGTAGTAGTAGGTTTATTTTCTTTATATAAAGTAATTTATCTTCCTCCTACTTCTTTTGTTCCAATTTATGCCTAACAGTGTCACTAAAAATAAAATGAGAGGGCTTGACAGAAGATTTTAATGAGTGCTTAGAGATTTGGGGAAATTCTGGTTAGTTAGTCAGCTTGTTCTAAAATAAATAAATAAGAGCTTGTAAGTATGAGAGCCTAGAGAGAGCCTAATTAAAGTGAATGGAGAAATTAAACTCAAAGGAAAAAAAAGGCATCAAGAAGGGAAATAAAATCAGCCAGGAAAATTGCTGAAGGAATAAGAATAAAAAACAAATACCAGGAAATGAAAAAACTGTGTATTTTCTGGTAGGTCTTCCCACAGACATTCTCCACAGACAAGTATCGCACAAAGAAGAGATCTTACTAGTGGAAGGACAGGCACTGTGCTCCCACTGTGAAACTGACTATGCACAGGAGCTTGTATCAACCAAGGAGTTTGTCTACATGGAGAAATTTCCAGACAGATAACTGGCAGAATAATTACTCCATTTTAAAGTATTCTGATATGACTCACCACTGTCAAAAGTATTTTGCAACAAAAGTGGTTTTATTATTTAAAACTAATCTTGAGGTCAGCTGGATTTACTCAGTGATTGAGGGAGTTTTATAAGCATAGGTAGAGTAAAATAATTTGATTGTTATAGCTAGGCAGGAAATTACCCCACATAAATAGGCATATATCTTAGAATATAATGATAATACATGCCCTTTTCCCAGTATGTAAATTTTTAAGCATGGATAACAAATTTAAACACGTGAGGAAAGGCAGCTTTTTTTTTTAAAAAAAAGGTACAATATGAGCTATTGGAAGTTTCAAAAATCTATTCTATGAAGAGCATTTGAACTGGGGGTTTTTTGACCTGTGGAACAGAAAGCTGATAGACATCACGCTAACATTTTGTAGGGAGCGAGAATAGCTATTATTAGGCTAAATTGTAATCTTAAAATAAATTCAAAGATCTGACAAGAAGTGGTAAATTCAAAGCTGGTTAGACACAGGTGCTCTTAATTACTGCTTACTATGTTAATAAGGCCACTGGAGAAAAAGTGTCATTAGATGTTTGCAGTAGGGAGGGGCTTCAAGGACAAGCAATGTGGTTGTGTGCTGGTGTAGGTGACCCTGGTCACCTGAAGTCATGGCCAATTTCTGAGAGAAGCAGGTACTCAGATAGCTGCTGTGGTAGAAATGTCACTTTGCACCTAAATGGAGAGGAAGATGTTTAATTAAAGACTGATGTGTCTTGCTTTATATTTTTCTGCTGTATTAAGCTCTTCCCAGGTGTTTGGTTTTTTGTTTAGAAGATGCTTTGTTTTTTTTTTTTTTCCTCTTAAGTTTCCGTGTAAATTTATTCTACGGCTGGGTTTTTTGAAAACATATAAGCATCAAGCAACAAATTGCCATGAATTTTCTATGGAAGTTGTAACCATACCCTGAGCTTATTCTTTCTTCTTTAAATTTCACACAGTAATTCATACGATTTTGACAAAGTACTTTGAATATTGAGGGGCAGGTATTTTTCTGTCCCAAGAACAGATATTTCACTCACTTATTCACCCCATCAATATTTTATCCATTAGCAATATTTTTGAGTTTTTAATATAAATAAAATTGATTCCATAATCTGTCACTAATATATAACTAATTCTAGATTTCCTAATATATGAAAGAAAATATGAGGAGGTAGAAAGGTGAATGCAAAATAACATAAGAGAAATTCGGTTACTTTATTACCATGTTTGTGAGAGGAACGAGAATTGAATTGTGAACAAGAGCCAAATCGGTTTGAGAGCAGATGTGTTTTGTGGTAAACTAAAGAATGATATTCATAGTAAACATTAAAATAGTTGAGTAGTAATATTACAAAATAGGATCCTATAAAGTCATTGAAAACGCTTTGTTTTGTTTTAAAAGTTATTGAGTTCTGTTTTGGCTATGAGTTAAAAAAGCTAATTAAGAAATGCTCAAAGATTTATTCTGCTGTTACTCAGAACCTTTCTGATTGCCAAAGTACTTCAGCTTCACAAGGAAAACTTCTAGTGCCAGAGGCAAAACTATGTTAGTTAAAGCTGAGAGACAGAGAAGAATACGTGTTTGGCTTTGCAGCTGTAGCCCCTGGTTATCTCATCTTCCCACATCACAAATGTAACTCTCATGGACTAAGCACTTCTATACTTCATTAACTAGGTGCTTATGTCACAAATGAACAAGCATCAAACAGTAAATTAATCACAAAAGTTAAGGTGATTGCTACACACAGAACACCATTTTCAAGTCTTTTGGAATCTGTTCATATTTTAAATGTCAAACTGAATTGAAGGGATATAATGCATGTTAGATTTCACCTTATGTTCGTCCAGCGAGGGTATCAGAATCATCTATCTGTCCATTCATAGCATTTACATAGTATCTCACACATGATGCCAGCAACCCAGGCTAGTTTCCTGTGTTTGGAAAGAGTAGACATAGATGTTTCATGAAATTAAAAATAAAATTTAGAAAAGTTCTGAATTGAAATAAGAAAGACATTCCAGAATATATCTAGAACTATCTCTAGCCTAACATCATGTAGGGAAAGAACTCAAGAATAACTACAGATTTAGGGATCCAGGTGAAATCCTGACACATCAGTGTTTTAGAAACATCCTAAGCCACAAATTTGACTTGAACAATCATAGTAATGGTTGCTAGAGAATGTGTTCACTGTAAATTATTCTGACCCCTTTTACGACCATTTATACATTTGTGCTCCCTATTTTCCTGTACAATGCATTGTTTGTGAAAAAGAGTGCTTCTTAATGTTTGCCTTACATTTGATACCAGACACTTTTCTGCAGTTAAATGTCTGTGCTTTCGAAGTCCACAGTCATGTAAATGAAGATTATTAGCATGAGTTAAGATCAAACAGATGGCCAATAGGAATAAAAGCAGGGTAGGCATAGAAGAATAAAGACAAAAAATGAAGACAGTATAGGATTAAGATTTATTGTGGTTTGACTCAGTGTTCCAGTGAAGTTTGCAGTTTGACTAGTCACAGAATACTTTGATGGTTAAGTTGTACATTAATTTAACAATTTTTTTATATTTTGCTAAGTGTAAGGTTGAACTGTTAGCTCTAGTATTGAGCTGGAATTTTTTTTCACCTGACTACCATTTAATGATTTTATGTTGTTTAGTTTTTGGTTGAAGATAAAATTCATTACTTCAGTGTGAAGCCTATGAATTGCTGACTGAGTAAGTACAGATTTTTTTAATGTAGTCCCCCATTTTTGTAGTTCCTTAAACCTTGATAATTAACAAGTAGATAAGAATTTGTTATGTCTCTGAGAACAAAATAAAAAAATCTAGCAAACACATAAATCTTCAATAAATTACCTAAAATGCATAATCTGTAGCACAAATAAAGTAATTACAAAGTAATACTTCATAGAAAATTCAATAGAAGTTTATAATGGTTACATGAACAGGTGTATTGCATAAAGGAAAGTTGTTAATTTACAGTACATGGCAGTCAAGAGGTCTGGATTTCACTGTAGCCATCATCCTCTATATATACTCTGAATCTATGCTTTGAATTTATATGAATTTGGTGATATTCCTCCAAATCTGATTTCACCTCCACCTTCAATTGGGAAAAAAAACCCAAAACCGAACTCAGAGTGTTATTAGGACACTATTCATCTATGCAAAGAAGAATAAGAATGATCAGCTAAGAGTTTAGCTTTACTGAACTAATTTGTGTTTCTTTGCTCATAAAAGACTTTATAATTTAACAAGTAAAAAATAAGTTTTTTCAAAGACTGATTAAAATTTTGAGAAGTACGACAAGACAGATTGAGATTTCTGTGCAAGATTTTTTTAGATGGAAATCTGGAAAATTTGAGGCACCTGCAAAATGAAGCTTCTGTTACAGATATACGTTGCATATTGTTATATTTTAGTTCCTTAACTAAAATATAAATACCTTCATGGTCTGTTCTGAAGTCACTATTGATTTAGCAATGAAAGAAAAAGAACAAATTGATGTATAATTTGGGTCAAGTTCTTCAAAACATAATCAGTTAAAACTCTCCTTGGGTTTAATCACATTTTTCCTTTAAGTTGAAGGTACTAAATCCAAGCCTACTTTTGAGATAGACTATTTAATATTTTTAGTGTAATCATAAAAAATACTGATTTACAAAAATGTAAAGCGCTGCTATCTTCTAAAGTAATTTGAATATTTTCTTGTAGTTTGATACAATGTTAATTAATCAGGTAAAGCACCAATGGATGCAAACTCATTTTACATTTTCTTAAATCCCTTTTTCAGGTACATAATGTATTTTGGGGGTCAACATTCATTCTCTGTGACATATATACCCCTTCAAAAGATACTAGAGCTATACTGTAGCGTTTGTCCTTGTGTATGGAGGGAAGAAGTCAGCTACATGATAGTTCAAACACAATCTATAATTCCACATATGCCAGATGTTTGACCCCAATATATCTTTTTCCCAAAGAGTAATGTTGACAGTTTTGCATTTTTTTAATAAGAGTATTATGTGCTCATAGTTTTAAATTTTATGTATTTTTCTCAAAAGTTTCTTAATCTTTCCATACAAAAAGACTATGTTTTATGTTTGGGGGGGAAAGTTGGCTATACAGTAGTACACTGAGGTCTTCTCCAGCAAGTCATTTAGAATGTTGACTCTTCTCTCACTCTTATTTGTAAATTTTCTAAATGAAAATCATAACCTACCTGCACACCAGTGTAAGACTGGCTGTGCATTTATTTGCCATACTGTAACTAATCAAGGTAAATGGAATATATTATATTATTTTAATTTTGTATTATATTATAATGTTTCATGCAACAATATATCAGATTGCACTTGGTCTGTAGACAGATGGAAAATCAAGTTAAATAATTATGAATGAGTTTAAATGCACTGAGACTTAGAATTACATCATTTGGTCATATGTATGTAAGGATATATTTCAGGAATGCAATCAGCTTTGGGGTGGGGGTGGGGACTGTACCACCCTGTGTAAAGTAAAACCTCTTCAAACATTATAAAAGGTGGTTGTGGTATTTATGTTCCTAACTCATGTGCCTGAAGTTAGGGGAAATGAGGCTAGATGTAAGACAGAGTTTCTAATATACGGGCATTTTCTTCATTTTCATATAGTTTCACAAAAAAAAAAAGAAGAAAAAAAGAAGAAAGAAAAGTAAGAAATAACCAACTTTTCCTTCCTTTTATACTTCTAAGACAAGGGAAGTCTAGCTCTGCTAATTTGCAATATATACTTCTGTGGTCCAGATTTGTGTTAGGCGGGTAGGGTTTTTTCTATTAAAATCCATCTGTTATGGACCTACACAACCAGTTGCAGTTATGATCCAAGATTTCCCCAGATTTTTAATTAGCCTTTTGGGTCTCCCTTCAGCAAAGTACTTAAGAACATGGGTAGTTAGAGGCACAGGGCAACACAAATGACTTCAACGGGATTCTTGCTGAATTTGAACCCTAGTCACTTATGTTGAAAGAAAACCTCTTACCTAAAATAAATGAAATGTATGGTTTCATCATTACCAAAGTAAATTTTTTTTAATTTGTCATCCAATAGAATCCATCCATTTAAGGAAAAAAAGACATAGTCCAACATATATTTTCCTAGTAAATCCATTTTCCAAACCTCGGCAAAACCTAACATGTACCACAGGATTATATAATGAAAATCATTAGAAGCCTTTAACATATTCAATTTCTGCAATATTACATTTCCTGAACCTTTATTTAAACGACACTGACAAATGTAAAAAAAAAAGACAAAAAAAACCTCTTCCAAAAAAACCCCAAAATTGTTTTTCTTTTCTTCTCTGCAGATATCTTGCAGAAACATAATTTCACTTAAAATATGTTCAACTTTTCCTATTGCATTCAATCTGTTCTACATTAACTTAAGAAACCCTCCCTAAGTGGTAATTGTCTCTTCTACCTTCAAAGCATCTAACTTTTTTCATTAAGTTGCTCTTTCACTCAGCACAATGTTGGGTTTGGGCTTCTCTTCTCTAAACAAGCACTTCCAAGCAGCCTCACAAATGACAGAACTTAATTTAAAGGGAGTTAATACAATCCTGACAGTTAGCCATTCTGCTTGTCAGGGACATAAGACTTTAAATGTCTGTCTATGCAAAGGAACTTGCGGGTAATTTGTGAAAATAGCTAACTATTCAAAAGCATAAATCTAGGTGTAGGTACCAGCCATTCCATGTGAGTTCCAAAGATTAGCTAAAGATGTATTTTGATTCCTCAGTGACTCAAACAAAATTGAAGGAACCACTTAGAAAGTAAAACAGCAACAGAATACTTTAAAAATAGGCATTAAACTAGCATTTGCTTTTAAATCCAAGGAAGGAGAAAAGAAGGCTTCGTAGTATAAAATATGGTTATAATCATCAGGACATCTTAAATCCGAGGAGAATTTTTTTCTGTGTTCTACTGCCGTTTATAAAGCATTTGAAATAGATTTTTGAAAACATATGCAGAAAGCCTGGCATACATTTTGAAGAGGAAGAGGAAATGAAGTAGGACATTGAATTCTGTTCGTTTTCATTATTAGGTTAGCAGGAGCTTTAATTAGAATATATGAAAAATGTACTTGCTTTCTTGGCAATGTCAGAGAACCTGAACAAAAAGGGGATGATTTCTAAAAATTATTTTGTGGTGTGTTTTTTATCAGTTTGAGCATGGGGATAACTACAAACAATTAATGCAACTACTTGATGGAGACGAACACAGTATTTTAATAAAAAAGCCACAATTCATTTTATATATATATATTGGGTTAGTTTCAATAACCTGAAATTAAAATAACAAAAGCATGCAGGTTTTGCTGAATTATCTTTGATTGAAATCTTAGTATATCTTAGTATAAACTATTTCAGCTGGAAGTGACTTAGACAAATCTGCTAGTCCAACTGCCTGACCACTTCAGGGATGACCAAAAGTTAAAGCACAAGGGTGTTGTCCAAATGACTACTGACAGGCATGGGACATCGACCACTTCTCTAGGAAGCTTGTTACAGTGTTTGACCACCCTCTCAGTAAACAAATTCTTCCTCATGTCCACCTGAACTTGCCCTAGCACAGCTTTGAGCAATTCCAATGCATCCTATTACTGGATAGAAGAAGAGATCAGCACCTCAATACCTCAGACTTAATACATAAATTGTATCATTGTGGTAATAAAAAACCTAAGGATACAGAAATCAAAATACCTTTGAATTGTGACTAAGATCAACATGCATCCCACAGATGAAAATGTATGCATCATTTCTCTGATAGCTCAGCCAGGGACAGATGTTGCCAAGAAATATGAGATTTAATGTAAAAGCTTGTTTATTCATACAGCATCTTAAGGTATAATTTCCATATCTTCTTTACTTTCCCTGACACTCAGCTGTGCTTCCAAAACCTATACACCTTCCTGTACCTAGCCCAGCCTGTTTCATCTGTGTTTTACTGTCTTCTGATGGCTACTTAATTTTCATTAGATTTCTTTTTCTTATTTTTTTTTAATTCTACTCTGCCACAATTTGTATTTTTTCTTGCTTCTGCTTCCATCTTCCTATAGCAGAACATATTTTTTCATTATATATAGATATATATCATATAATCATATAATCATAGAATCATAGAATCATAGGGGTTGGAAGGGACCTCTGGAGATCATCTAGTCTAATCCCTCTGCTGGAGTGGGTCTACCTATAGCACGTTGCACAGGAACTTGTCCAGGAGGGTTTTGAACGTCTCCAGGGAAGGAGACTCCATCACCTCTCTGGGCAGCCTGTTCCAGTGCTCTACCACTCTCACAGTAAAGAAATTCCTCCTCATGTTTAGGTGGAACTTCTTATACTCAAGTTTGTGCCCACTTCCTCTTGGCCTGTCACTGGACACCACTGAGAAAAGACCCATCCTCCTGCCACCCTCCCTTTAAGTATTTGTAAGCATTGATCAGAATCCTCCTAAGTCTTCTCTTCGCAAGACTAAAAAGACCCAAGTCCCTCAGCCTCTCCTTGTAGGAGACATAATCCAGGCCCTTAATCATCTTTGTGGCCCTTCTTGTACCCTCTCCAGCAGTTCCCTGTCCTCCTTGAACTGGACACAGTACTCCAGATGGGGCCTCACCCAGGCAGAGTAGAAGGGCAGGATGATCTCCCTTGACCTGCTGGACACATTCTTCTTGATGCACCCCAGGATGCCATTGGCCTTCTTGGCCACAAGGGCACATTGCTGGCTCATGGTCATCCTGTTATCCACAAGAACTCCCAGGTCTTTTTTCTCAGAGTTGCTCTCCAGCACTCTTTTCTCAGAATTGCATGCAGCACCCTACACGTGCCGTTGTTAAATTTCATTAGGTTTCTCTTGGCCCATCTCTCCAGCCTGTCCAGGTCTCACTGGATGGTGACACAGCCTTCTGGGGTGTCAGCCACCTCTCCTTGTTTTGTGTCATCACCAAACTTGCTGAGGGTACATTCCATCCCTTCGTCCAGGTCATTGATGAATATATTGAAGAGGACTGGATGCAGTACTGACCCTTGGAGAACACCACTTGTTGCAGACTTCCAGCTGGATTCTGTGCCCGTAATCACAACCCTCTGGGTCCTATCTTTCAGACAATTTTCAATCCACTTAACTGTCCATTCATCTATACCCATACTTGCCTATGAGGATAGCTTGCCTATGAGGATGCTGTGTGAGACAGTGTCAAAAGCCTTGCTGATGTCAAAGTAGACAACAACTATTGCCCTCTTCTCATCTATCCAACCAGTCATCATCAGGTTAATCTGACATGACTACCCCTTGGTAAATATATATATCCATATATAAAATCCTGTGTTTATTCTGTCATTTATTGGGATTTCCTTACCATTTCCCCTTGCTTTTTCTTGTACTATTTTCTCTTTCCTTAGAATTTATGTAGCCTGTCTTGCACATTTTCCTGAGCTTTAGCATGCATTCTTTAAATTTAATCTTTCAAAGGTAGGATTTTCTGAAGTTATGGCTCAGAACTTAAATAATTGATTAAAATATATTGAAAGTATTTTCAAAATGTTCTTTCACCCCAAAAAGTCTCAAAATTGGACAGCTAAAGAAGTCTCCTCTCCAGTGATCCTGGCCAGATAAATAAGTAAAATTCCTTTACTACAGCAGCCAAGTATCATGTAGGTAAATTCCAGGAATATTTTTCTGTATTATTTGTTACTTTTAAATTTATAAGCATTTCTTAGAGTTAACCTCTCTGAAGCCATTCAAAAATACAAACCTAAACACACTGTACCTAGAAGCCAAGACACAGAAGACAGGAGACACTAGTAACTCTTATTCAAAGTCTCTGTAAAATTTGCATTAGCATCTTTATTTCCATAAATTTATACAAATTGTCCAGCCTGTGTTTAAAAGCAATAACAAAATTATTTTTTATAGAAAATGCTTGAAAAAAATCCATTTTCTTTTTTTTATTATTTTTTTTTTCTGAGAAATCAATGTAATCATGCTGACTGAACTATGGATTTAGTTTCAAATATAAGCAAGGTTACCACTGAATTTTCAACATTCTCACAAGTCCTCTAAAGTTTGTTTCAGAAAATTATTTTCTTTAAAAAAAAAAAAAAAAGGTTTTCCAAGTAGCAATTTGTGGAATTTTCCAATTTGATATAAATTTATATGATTGTTAAAATATTTCTAAATTAAGGTAATGGAAAAAGTTTAGACCAAACTGCATTAAGTGCCTCTACTCCTCTGTAAGTCTTTTCCCTTCCTCAACCGGATTTGATGTGTTCTGTGAAGAGATACTGAAAGAAACACTTCAGATGCTCATTTCCCTGTTTCTTTTGTGGTTTATGAAAATCCAAGTATTATGCTATCAAAGTATTAGCTATCAAACATGAATGATGTTTGGTTTTGTGGAGGTTTTATGTTTGGTTCCCATCTTTATTTAATTTGTTTCATTTTTCTGTGACATTCAGCAAAACATGCTGCCATTTAGCAGACACAATGGTAAATATCAAGGGAGACTGGAAAAAAAGATTTAACTCTTATGAAACACAAATGAAAGTCTGAAAGTTTTTTCCAACACACCAAACCCTTGTTTGCCTCACATCTGGTACTTGCAGTATAAGGGATCAAGCATCCATTGTCTATAGAATTTGATGATTCTTTTTTTTTTTTATGTGCAGTGACTAAGAAGCCTGGTCTGTATGAATGAAATTAAATCAAAATAAAAATTGTTCATATAAAAAAAATAAACCACAGTAAGCTAATCTTCTGAGAACATAAAAAAGTTGTGTTTATTTCTTACCTGTTTTTTTTCCAGACTTGATTGGTTTAGATATTATTTCTCTTTCTACGCTTATTGCCAATTTTGTTGCCAATTTTGATACCAGTGAAAGAAATAGCCTCCCATTAAACCAAGCAGTAAAATCCTTTAGTAAATGTTGTAGGCAGATATGAAGCAAGAAATCTTTCTTCCTTTTTTTTTTTGCTTTGAAGTAGGTGCCTGTCAATGACTAGTGTGACATAAAAAAGGACAGTTGAGCTTCAATCTTTGCAAACTGAAAGACATGTCTCAAATATGGCATTAACTGCAATAAAATCTATGAAAACAGAGAATGAGTGGAGAATAAAAGAAGGAACAATCTGTAAAGTCAAACCTAATTCAATTATTGTCTTTTCCCTTCAGAAAAAAAACCTACATTTTCTTCAGAACTATTTTTATAGAAAGTATAGATCATCAGAATTTCTAGTTCAAATCTTATTGATTTTTTGCGTGACCTGAAAGGCTCTACAAAATCTTCAGCAGTAGCAAAATTAAAAAAAAAAAAAAGGACTTCTAATTAATTTTGCCATTGAATCAAGTTTGAATTGCAAAGATCTACTAGAAAATGTCTCGCATTCCACCTGGTCACATAAATGCATTCTAAGATGGATTCCTTTCATGGTTTCAATACTTTGAATACGCCTGACTTCAGATAACCTACAAGCACAGCCTAAAGCACTTGCTATTGTGTAAATAGGGATGAGATTTTGGTTTACCAGCCAAAGACAGTTGTAAGCATCTTTACATACTGCAGACTCAGATGCTTATAGGTATTAGCTTTTTATCTATCCAGTTATTTTATATTATTACAGATACTATAGCCATTGAGCTCTGGAAGAAATATTTATAAAAACCTTTACATGCACATAGAACTAGAAGGGTAGGTAAGCATCCAGCCATATTTCCAAAGCTGTGCAGATTTCTCATTCCTATTTCCCATTCAGACTCAGAGACTGAGGATTGAATCCCAAAGTTTCAACAGCTATTTCGAGATCTTAGTCCCCTTTCTTCCAATGTTTGGGTATTATGTAGTCTAACGAACATCAGTTTTTGCAGAACTTTTACAGTTGCCATTGTGTGTAGAATCTACAGAGGCATTACTGTTAAGACAGGTTATCACCTTATAATCCATTGACCTAAAGGGTGAAGCGAGCTACAACAGGTAAAGCAAGACCCTTGATAGTATCAACCCTTAATATTTCGCCTGGGAAAGGTCCAGCCCAAAATGTTTATTGCACCTTGCATGTCAGTTACAAAACATTGTGGGTTACTGAACCTCTGAACAGCTGCTGCACAGCTGTAATTGATCTTTTTAAATCTCATTAAGACCTACGTGTATAAAAGTAATACTTTGCTTGGGTTGATTTGTATGAAATTAAAGATGGGATACCAACCTAAACAGATGCCTACTCTGCTCAAATCAGGGGCATGTACAGATGTTTTCAGAGTAGTCTTTGAATATGAATGTAAGGTCAACTCTTGTATAGGAACAAAATGCTATTTGCCTCATTAACCAGCTTCAGGGATATAAGTGAGACAACTGCTTTCTGCTTATTGTTTTCTTTTTTTTTTTGCTGATGGGAGAAAAAAACCATGGTATATTCTTTGTATATGAACACTTCACTTAATAGCATTAGCTGTATCAACAGGAACTAGTTGAAAATACCAACAAGTCCATGAGTTTTGGTTAGCCACTTCATGTAAAATTGATAACAATGTTTTTCTTCCTCTTCCTTAATAAAAAACAGATGAATAAAACCAAGTCTTGACCTTCAAAATAAGGGCAGTGTGTTCATACAAGTGCAGTTTTATATTAGAAAAAAATAGTCCTTTTAATTTTCATCGTCAGGTAGAAACTAGAATATGGGGTAGGGATAAGCAAGTTGAGATTTGTTCATTTAACGAGTCAGATTTATATGTCTATGTGCTTCCTTTTATTTTTACAAATGAGAAAAAGAAGGAACTTTTTGCCAGAAAAACTATGTATCTTTAAATCAAACTGAGAGACTAGTAAAAAGAAATATAAATGATGTTGAGAATATTAATTCACTTTTCCATGGATTTTCTGGAAGATAGGAGGTCTTACTGTGAGACTGTAACAAAAACCACCATATTTTTCTATTATGTCAATTCCTGTGTTGTTAAGTTTGCTCAACATTTTGAGATTAATTGCAGCAGGGGAAGGTTCAGATCTTTGGGAATAAAAAAAGTTTTAGATAAAAGTTAATTGACTGTCTTCATACAATACTGACTCTGTGGACCTTATGTTCACGAGTTAGCAGATGGCTTTTTTCATAGTTCTTATCTATATTAATTTTAGCTTGGAGACAGATTGAACAAACTTAGGTTTTTTGGGTAGCTTTTCCTGGACCTTTTCCAGTATCTACCTGTCTTGAGTAGCCATATGTGAATGTAGGATCACAGTTTATATCTCATAGTCTTTTCATTCAGTTACTTTGTTACATTAGTTTTACATTAATTTTTTCTACCTGAATTTTCTTATTTATACATTCAGCTATACCTGCTGCAATGGATGTTTGAATTTATGGGAAATTTCAAATTTCAAATTTCAAATCCCTGAATTTCAAGAATTCTTTTCTTCCACAGTTAAGTTTGTCCATTCATACTAAAATTAATCAGATTCAAAGCATGGTAAAGAATGAGCAAAAAAATCAGCAACTACTTCACAGTGGAACTCTACTCAACATAACAGAAAAGAAAAAAAAAAAGGTAATTTAAATGAGTAATATTTTCCCTATTGTTTTCTAACTTGCAGTTACTTGCTTACAGAATTATATAAACAATTCCCTAACAATTATTAAAGGAAAAGTGTGCAGGTGCTTTAAAGTCAGCTAGGTCTAATTGTTGACTCTTGTTATTTTAGAATATTTTATTTTAGAAGGTCTAAGCTTACATGAGTTTGCTATATTATATAGTAGTGTAAAGTAGGAGGAAACACTAAATATTTCTCATCAATTCTATATTTAATAAGAGTAACACTTTGCTCAGAATCATGAAGTCTGGACTGGAATTACTGCCAGAACCAACTAACTCATGGCTAATTTCCATGGCTAAAAACTTTCTTCTTTTTATAGAGGAAATATAGAATAAGATGTTTGCTGAAATGTATCAAAAAAAGTAAAATTCTTGGAACATCTAAGAAATAATGTTGTGGGTTTTTGTCTGCAGAAATAATTCCTAAATATTCCCCATCACATGAGAACAGAAAGTTGGTAATGAACTATATAAAATATGCATATATCATATGCAAATTAAATAACTCTAGCCTAATAAGAAAAAGGCCATCACAGTGCTGATAAGTGATGTTATGTACAGCATTATTCCTGAAATTTGTTTAAGGCCTTTTTCTTTTTTGAAAATGAATCAGTTTGTAAGAAATGTGCACCACTCATGTCAAAGAATGGTGAGAGCTATAGTAAGTGCAATTTTAAATATAAAAAGACTTAAGTAGTTTAGTCAAAATAGAATCTTCATATTTCTAGAAAAGCTATTGTAAAAAGAAAGGAAATAAGTTTTTTGAATTGTCAGGTTGGTTTGCATATATTTTTCTCCAGTTCTCTGTTTCTCTGATTTTCCACATTTGCCTGAAGACCAGTTGTAGGTCCCTTCTGCACTGAACAGAAAATACTCTTCAGGTGGATATTTTAGTCCAAAAACAATTCCAAGAAAACAAAATCTCTACCAAGTTTAGGTCTAATAGTATGCTTATATGCATTTCCATACAGTCCCAAACCTATAGTCACAGAATCACAGAATATTTCAGGCTGGAAACCTCTGATAATTATCTAGTTGAAACCCCTGTTTAGACTCCTGTTCCAGGGTTAACCAGAACAGGCTAACCAGAACTGTGCCCAGTTAGGTTTTAATATCTACAAGGATGGAATCTCCACAGCCTCCTGAATGACCTATGCCAGTGTCTGACTACTCTCACAATAAATAAATAAATGTAAAAAAGAATATTTGTTATAGTTAATTGACACTTCCTGTATTTAAGCTTGTGTCCATTGTCTCTTTCCCTGTCACTGGGTACCACTGAGAAGAGTCTGGCTCCATCTTCTTTATACCATGGTCTGTGTCCCACATCAGGTATTCATATACATGGATAAAATCACCCAGAGCCTTTTCTTCTACAAGCTGAATAGTCCCTCATCATATGAAAGATCACCCAGTCCCGTATTCATTTTCTTGGCCCTGTGCTGGAATCACTCCAGTATGTCCATGTCTGTTTTCTACTAGGGAGCCCAGCAATGGATACAGCACTCAGATGTGTTTCACCAGGGCCGAGCAGAGAGGAAGCCTTCTTTGACATGTTGGCAACACTTTGTGTGCAGCCCAAGAGATTGTTGGCTTTCTTTGCTGCAAGGGCACATTGCTTGTTCATGGTCAACTTATTGTCTCCCAGGACTCCCAGGAACTTCTCCACAGAGACACTATCTGCTGGTCACTCTTTGGTAGCTAAAATCATACTGCTGTGCTCCTATTTCATTTGAACAATTTTAAATAGACAAAAAGAACAAAATAAAACAACAATTTTTATTTTTTAAGGGGCACTGGAGCATTAATACCAAGGAAGATCCAGACTGAGCAGTATATACAGTGTGGATGTGGCCAGTGTTTCAATTCACAGAGTACTACTTCTGAGTAGTGCTAGGACATGAAAAAAGTGGTAAAAGACACTGTATTTATTTGTATTTAAAATGCAAAGTTTCTTTGTGCTTTGCTAATAGAATTCATGCTGTGTAAAAAGTATCCTGAGAGGAAATTTAGAAACTGCTCTTTAAAAAGTGCTGTTGGCAGTAGAAGATTGCTAAGGGTGTGTGAGAAGACAACATTTTCATTTTCATTACCTGAAAATGAACAGTTACTTTTTGGAAAAAAAAAAAATGCACGCTAGAACGTGCCAGAATGAAAGGTGTTGAGAAGAGAGACGTTTAGTGCTGGGTTTCAGGGCTGTATTTAAAAGTAGCCTTTCCCATATGTAGATAGGTGAAAATTATTTTACAAGCTGATCTATCTGAGTAAGTGAATATAGCACTGGCTGGTGGAAACATTGTTCTGAGTCATCCTTGGCAGATGCTGGATGAATAACTATTGTTAGATACTGATGATTTCTGCCAGGGAATCTAGCCAGAAAGTGCCCTCAGCAAGGGTATGGTAGATGTCTCATCCCTGGAAACATTCAAGGTGAGGTTGGACAGGGCTCTGAGCAACCTGATCTAGTTGAAGATGTCCCTGCTCATTGGGAGGGGGTTAGATTAGATGATCTTTAAAAGTCCCTTCCAACCCAAGCTATTCTGTGATTCTATGATTTAACTTCTGGGTTCTGGAGGGTTTAGGACTTCTCTGTAATGGCAGTATCGTGTGTGCACCTGTAACACGTTGCTCCTCGTCCAATCACCTGTCCCAAGCATTTACTCTCAGTCACTTACTAGGATCCTCACAGGTTTCCTCAGACCTTATTGAAGTTTTGGACTTCCTAGATTTTTTCGTTGGTTGGTTTTTTTAATATTTCTTCAGATTACACTTAAAAGAAAGAGAGTCTGCTCATTTAATTGATTTTTTTCCAGCTAGTTCTCCCTACTTCCTCTCTTCTTCCTACATGTGGAACTCCTCTCTAGTTTCTTCAACCAAATTGATCTCTCTTTGAGTTCAGCATTCTTCTCTCTCATTCTCTTACTTGATCCTTCAGCCTTTCTTTTTTTAAATGGTCACATGTGTATTAAAAGAAAAAGAATTTAAAAAATCATCAGAAGAGGCAGGATGTTTCTATTTTAAAAAGAATTTATGGAGAATTCCAGCCCACTAAGTCCTTGTCAATGGGTATTTAAAAGATAAACAGTGACAAAGAATCTCCACAGGATTAGTTTATGACCATGATTTATTTTCAATTATGTATTGTTTGTTTTCTAAGACATTGTGGAAATTATTGCTTTTATTTCTGCTTGACAGCAGAAAAAATATGGAAAATGTTGATAAATATTGATTGCCTAACTACCACCATGTTGTATGAACTCCATCCATTGTTTAGACGCAATCCAGAAATAACCATCTCTAATCCATGTGAGACACATGAACAGGGCAGGTTCATGTGCTATCACCACGTAGTCACAGCACTAAAGTGAAATAATGATGGTCTCTAATTCCAAACATCAACAGAAATGGAATGTTTACAAAATCAGAAAGTCATTGTGTAAACAATTTTAAATGGGCCATAACAAGAAATCCCATTATTTAAATACCCTGACCCACTTCAACATGGTCACCTATGTATAAATATAATTTATAAATCCTCATACTGAAATTATGATCTATGTATTTGAGATGCAATCAGGAGGTACCAACCCAGTCACTTTATTAAAATTAAGTTTTGAATTGCTTTTTTACAAAGAATTCTGCATGTACTGCCATATGGTAGGTGGTCTAAAAGGAAAGTTATTGCTCATGCTGCAGACTACATACTCCTTATGTATTACATTTTAGGCTTGCTGAGTTGTTATGGCTATGCTAGACTGATTTGTATCAGAGAATTTCATTGTAATAGAAAAATCTAGCAGAGACTGGTGTTTAGACAAATTCTAACTTTTTTTTTTTTCTCCTTGCATACAACATTTCCATGTTGTAAATTGTATTAATACTCAAGGTTAACCCCGGCCCATGCAGTTGCTATCCACTGAGGGGTGAGGGAGCGAATCAGAAAGGTAAAAGTGAGAAAACTTATGGGTTGAGATAAAGACAGTTTAATAAGTAAACCAAAAGCCTAATACACAGGAGAAAAGCTCAAAACTAAGAAGTTGAGAGGATGATAAAAGAGCACACGGACACAATTTATCAACAGTGACCAGATGATCCTTGGTATTGCAGTTAGTAAACTATTAGTCAAGTACACAAGATGGACAAAGACTTAGTAAGATGCGTAAAGACCATTAAAATAAAAATAGATATACAAACACCCCAATTTATTTTAAATATTCCCAAGAAACAAAATTCTTAGTAGTTCCAATAGACTGCAATTCTGTTAACTTCTGTTTAAAAGTCCTCTGTTTGGCTGATTTGCATAGATGAGCTGATAAATTCTTGTCTATCATTTTCTATTAATTCCACTTCAGTTTAAGCCATAACATGATGGAGAGCATAAAATTCACACAAGACCTGTGTGAAAGCTAGTCAAGAACTAAGCTTGGAGAAAGGGGAAATAGGTGTCAACCTTGAAAAAAAAGCACAGACAGAAGCAAGATCTGATACCCAGGATGAACAAGAAGAAATAGTATTGACAGGCAGAGAAACAAAGTTCTTTAATAACTTCCTGTGTAGATGTGCTTTGAGTGGTAATGTGGAAGTCAGGTGAGTGAGAGGATTAGTGTGTCACTGATGAACCCATTCAATGAACCTAACTTGAAAGAGTTAAAAACATGGTGGGTCAACATTTAGTTGTATTTTTTCCTAATGTTTTTATGCGCAGCTGAGTGTGACAGGCAAACTTGCCTTTGCATGTTTTCAATACATTAAGTTTAATTCTGGGTTTAATTTTATTGATGCAAAGCTTAAGAGAATTTGTAAACCGACCCCCTTCCCATTTGACTGAAGAAAAAGCAGAATATCTCTAGCCCTTCACTGCTTGCTAGTAATAAGAGTTAACAGTTGTTATTCATGCTTCTGTAAAATGTTGTCAAAAGTGATGTTGACATGAAGATGCCTTTGCAGAAAACTAATCCTAAATTCTCCTGATATTCCTCTGTTTCTCAAAGCAATTGTAACAGCTGATTTAGAGTGACAGTGAGATTATTTAAGACAGAATTAAGCTGGTCAAATCTTTTAGGTGAAAAATACATTTACTTTCAATTCTGAATTCATTAGCAAGCAATGACAATGTAATCATTTATTTACCCTCTGGGGATTTTCTTTTCCCTGGAAACTGTTTTCTTCATTGTTATCAACAAAAATTATAAAAAATGCCTTCTCTGCATTTACAATTTTACCTCTATCTTTATTCATAATGTTATATGTTTTACTATTAGAATGAACATTTGTAAGTACTTTGGCATGTATTTTAGGACTTGAGAAAAAGTAGGAGAGATGAACACAGAACCAGGCATTAAGCTATTTTCCCAAGTAGAAGGGAGTACTTTTTTACCACTCCACCACATTATCATATTTCTTTCCCAGCAACACACCTCTAGAATTAGGTTTCTTGATTTTTACTTATTTGCTACTTTAAACTATAATTTAGGTGACATTTGCATGATGGTTTTAATTTGATTTTTTATTCTGTCGCTGGCTTCCAACTTCCCATTAGACTAGGTGACTATTCACCCTTAGAAAAGGCCCAGGATTCAGAGACATTTTTCTAAACTACTGAAACCCTCTAGTATCTTGTATTTAAATCAGTGGTTCTATAATAGAAAACACAGGCTGGGAAGAATGAAATGTAACTAGAGTAAGGAAAAACTACCATAGTGTAAGAAGATCAAGAAAAAATCTGTCAAGCTTTTGAGTCTCCCCTCCTGTTCTTTCATTTCTCGTTCCTCTCCAGCAACTGCTGGTATCTAACACATCCTCCCAGCCAAAGGAGGCACTAATCAAAGATGCAAATCAGGCCTTGAGTTACAAGCAAGGCTGAGGCACACTATTAATACATAACAGCAATTATTGAAATAAGAAGGAGAGGCTATCTGTGCAATGAGGAGAGCAGAGGTAAGGGAAGTGATGAAAAGTGAAGGGACCTGTGACCAGGACTTGGACTGCAACTGCAAAAAGGTAGCTCAGCTGTGAGGGTTTGTGTCATGGTTTCAGCCAAAATCACTACAACCAGACCGACAGATGGCCCTTCCCCACCCCCCACCCCCCCCTAATGAGAGAAGAGGAAGAGATATGGAGATACAGAGGTTTAGAACGAACTAAACTATTTTAATGAAGAATTAAGATTAAAATAAAAAGAAGAAAATAATGAAATGGATACAATATATACAAA